>APFE030799432.1:0-12394 GCA_000404065.3 Pinus taeda
GTTGAGAGAATATCTCAACCACACTAGTGTACGTCCAAGATAGAATTCCTATCTTGAGACTATTAATTGTATAAATATCTTGTAATTTCCTCATTCATTAATTAATAGAAAATATATTGGTGTGTGCAATTTTATCTTTTTGTGTTGTCTCAGTGCGCCGAAGAATTTCAAGCTTTTTCTTCCGGTGGTTGGGAATTATTTTAAATTCTGTGTCTTAGTGGCTCAACTGGTGGCTGGTGGGTTGCAGAGGATTTTTTTGGGATCGAATGATCCTACTATTATTATTTTGATTTCATCTCACGAAGTTTGAGCATTTCTGGTTACTCTGACTCATTTTAAAAGTGTTTATATGCTCATGTATTATAGCAATCCACAGTTGTCTGCTTGAATTTTGTTCGCGGGATTTGCACGATAGTGAATCGAATTTTCTTCATTACATGTATGGTTTTGTCTTTCTGTTTTCAATTTTTATCTATGGATAAATTTTGGCGACTTTCACCAAATCGACTGGAATATTTTGCTTTTCTTAATATGCTAGTGCCTTGACAATTAAAAAATAATTCATCAGAGTTTTCTCTCCCTATTGATTAGTTATGTTCTCTTATAATTAACGGGCCACCCATTTCAACTTAACTATTTTCGGTGTATGTATAAACATAAAAGGAAGAAAATATGTTTTCCCTGAACAAAATTGATTTGACATTTTAATATTGATCTATATTGAAAGATTTAAGATATAGTTATCACATTATCTATAAATTCCTCGGATTCTGTAACAGTGAGAAGATGAGTGATGGCATGGAAATAACTTTAATTTTGTATTCACGTTAATAGTATTAATGCCAATCTCTTCCTCCAAAATTATCACCATCATGAATTTGCACGGCGGTGACAAAAGCCATACTCTATTGGTCATCTTTAAGGCTTAAGAAAATCGGTTAAATGTTTCACTTTGAAGAAAGATTGGAATTTCTTTGAAGCCACTCGTCTTTTTTGTGACGTTGAAAGAGCCCACTATTGGGAATGAAAAAATACATAGTATGTCACAGGAATTCTTCGTATCTGCCACATATTTATCCCTTGTTTTATTGAATCCTCACTCGACCAGCGAGCTGAACCATTCTTGGCTTTAGGGTTGTGAATATTCAATAATTAAAGAACATTCTAAGGTTTCCATATGACATTAACTCTTAGTTTTATATAGGATTGTGGGTGATTATCGTTATGTAATTAATTATTTTTTAATTAATAGTAAAATTATAATTTAAGAGATAATTGTAATTTAGTTAGTTTATTTATTTACCACTTAACCATATAGGATTATGGGTGACCATTAATTAAACTTGCGTATAGAGTTATGTAATTAATTAGTTCTTAATTAATAGTAGATTTATAATTTAAAAGAAAGTTTTTATATGTTTTCTTTCAACTCATACAATTTTTTTTAAGATCATACCATGTTTATTTATTTTTTAAAATAGATTTATATTATACTTATTTTTTTAGTTTTAGTTAGTTATATTTAAATATTTTTTAAATTGTGCGACTTTTATAACATATTTTTATCTTCTATAGTTTTATTTTATTAATTATACATATGTCAAAATTTTTAACATAATGTGATTTTTATATTTCATTTTTTTCCTAAATTTTAAATTTTAATACCAATTAAATTGGGTACCAATTAAATGATTCCTATCCTAGGTAATATACAATATTTTACCTTTTATGTTTTTTTCTTAATATCACATTTTTTATATTCTTTTATGAATAGATTTATATGGTTCTTTATTTTTAGTTCAAAATTCTTATTATTTCTCTTCTTATGTTCATGTGTATAACTCATCATTGATTCAATTTTACTATTTCTTTTGTTATGTTCATGTGTATGACTCATCGTTCATTAAATTTTACTATTTTTATTTTAAGAAAATGTTTTTAATTTCCTCTTTTATTATTATCTTATACACACACCTTCACATTTCTATAAATAAAAATAAAAATTAACTAAATTATACTTTCATATTACTATTATTATAAAATTAATGTCACCTTCTTTACTTCTCATCTCCTCATAGTTTACCAATCATGATTGTAAACCAATCATGATTTTTTTAAGTGTACGATATTGATTATTGTGATCTTCATAATGGTGACATGAATACATATTGATTATTTTGATCTTCATAATGGTGACATGAATACACACTCGATCATAAAAGGCTCCAAAGATTGATTGACTCATTCATAGAACTGTTGATCATTTTTTTTTAAATCCAATACATGATTTTTTTATAATTATTATTTCATCATAATTCTTAATTTATTACTTTCAAATTTAACTCTAACTTTTAGTTCTATTATCTAACATTAATTTTTGAAGACCTAGTTTAACTTATAGACAAAATAACATTTTTCAAGGAAATACAATTTCAATTTCAAGTAAGAATGTGTTCTTTTTGCACTTTTAATGCATAAATTAATTTGCACCCTAAAAAAATAAATCTTTGCCCGATTTTAATTAAAATTAATGAGAAAAATGTCTTGGAAAATGTTATTTCAGGTATAAGATTGACTTTGTCATTTTTAAACCTTCATCTCAATTTTTATTTTAAACAAGAATGTGTTTTTTCATATTTTTAATGCATAAATTAATTTGACACCATAAAAAATATCTTTGCCTAATTTTGATTAGAATTAACTAGAAAAATGTTTTCAAAAATGTCATTTCAGGTACAAGTTTTCAATGTAAACACTGGATCGCTAAATATGTCTTTGAACACTATTTTGCATCCTCAAACATTAATTATAATTTTTTTCACCCAAATCATTTAACATTTACACCTTCCATAATTATTATTTAACCTAAAATCATAAACTCTAAACCCTTAGTTTTTCTTTTTATCCTATAATTTTTAAAGTTAATGAGAAAAATGTCTTCAAAGTTGTCATTTCAAGTATAAGCTAGACTATGACAGTTTTAAACCTCCATCTTTAACATCTCAATGCAAATATTGTATTACTATATATGTCTTTAAAATCTATTTTGAATCATCAAACATTAACTATAATTTTTTCACCCAAATCATTTAACATTTCACTTTCCATCATTATTATTTAATCTAAAATCATAAACTCTAAACCCTTAATTTTCCATTTTATCTTATAATTTTTGGAAACTAAAATCACTCTATTACTTAATATGTCTTTAAACCCACCCGGATGCGGGTGTTAATGCCTGCATTTAAGACGAGTGTGTAGCCCACGTGCCGAGGACATGCCATCACGCTGCGGACAGGTGGACGACATGGGCTCCGGGCTGGTTTTGGCCCAAAAGGACTCAGCGAGTCTTAATGGCGATTCAATGCGTTGGGCTTTCCAAGGTTCAGCCAACCGTTATCTGGTCATGGAGAACACAAGCCTCATTATGTTTCTACAATTCGGCTCTGGTTCTGGAAATGTTGAGGTTCAGTTTTACGTGGAAGAGGGAGGCTCTGAGGGCAGTATTCCCACCCTCGAATCCCTCCCCTGTCCGATTCCCACTGGGTTTTTTTCACCTGGTTCAGGTGAATTTGTTATTTGCTGCTGGGTGTTCTCGCCTGGTTCAGTTATATCTGTCATTTGATGCTGGGTGTTCCAACCTGGTTCAGGGGAATTTGTCATTTGTTGTTGGGTGTTGTCGTTTGTCGTTCGCTGGGTGTTCTCGCCTGGTTCAATTGAGGCAGGGACATTGGAGTATCAGGCCCCGCGAAATTTTTCTGGGTAGCCGAAGGCACAAGGCCGTCAAGCAAAGCCCTGTTTCTTTCATGGCGCCACGCGCAGGATATCACAGGCCACGTAGGGGTGGTAATTTGGGGAATCAGAGTGGCACCAGAGGCAGTGACCATTCTAGCCCACGGAGAGTCTCTCCTTTGGCCTGTGCCTCACCACCCTCAGGGGATTCGGAGAATTCTGCAGCAGATGTTTGCAACGCAGTGCAGACTGCGACTCTCTACTATCGACGCAAGAGGAATAAACCGGTTGTCAAGGCGATGATAACAGTTATTTTTGAAGAAGAGGATGAGGGGGAAGGAAGCTCGGAAGCTGACATGGAAGAAAGGATTTCCCCATCAACAGACAATTCCTCCAAGATTAAGGATAGCTCCTACAGTCCAGAATTGCAGAGTAAGATGGACGAGGATAGCACTTTCGGATATTTTGCTGAGCAGAAGGAAGCTTTACATGAGATCAGCGGCCTCAAAGGGAAAGAACCCCTGGTCTCTTTTAGGGGTCCTTCAGAGGCTCAAAAAGACACCCATCTCTGCAAGTCTTCCTCTCCGCAAAGCTCGACAAACAGAGAAGCGTCTGAAGATACGTTTGATTATACCCTGTATCTAAAATTACCTCCTGGCATTGAGAGCATTGAAGCTGTTCCGGTTGGCATGGAGGTGACTTGGGAGCGGGACCCAGTTCGTGCTGCTGAAGATCGCAAGAAACGTGCGCAGAAGTGAGAGGCTAAGGCGCGGAAGAAGCTGGGAAATTAATGGCCGAGGAGTTTTGGGTAAGCATGTCCTCAGGCGTTCAGTGTGTCTCTCTTTTGCTTCTTTTGTGTAGGGTGGTATGCAGCAATTATCGATGTTGTTAGGGGTCTTGAGGTTTGGGTTTTGAGGTCAAGGTCCTGCGGACTGGGTCAATTTCTTGTTTTACAGTCTGTATATGTCGAGTTTGTCTATCAGTGTCGATCCATGATGAAGTTCAAACCATCTCTCTTGGTATGTTTGGTTACGCTAGCCAGTATTCACAGACTTTTCAGGTTGGTGAAGAAAGTTTTAACAGAGAGCTGCACACTCGCTCTCAGAGGTGTTCACCTCTTGTAAATAATCTTTTTGTTTTTTAATATATTTAGTTAGCCTTTGCCAAGCAAAAAAAAAAATATGTCTTTAAACCCTATTTTGAATTCTTAAACATTAGCTATAATTCTTTCACCCAAATCATTTGATATTTTACCTTCCGTCATTATTATTGAACCTAAAATCATAAACTCTAAACCTTTGAACGAGTCATATTTGCCACCGATTTATGCCTTGTTTGATTGAACCCGACTCATCGACCCGCCGATAGTGTTGGCTTTAGGGATGTTAGTATCCATTAATTAAAAGATATTCTAAGGTTTCCATATGACATTAACTCTTAGTTTTATTGAAGCCTGGTTTGACCGACAAACAGAAACGAACTTAACCATACAAGGTGTGGGTGATCATTAATTAAACTAGCATATAGGGTTGTGTAATTAATTATTTTTTAATTAATAGTAAAACTATAATTTAAAGGATTACTGTAATTTAGTTAGTTTATTTGTTTACCACTCCTAACACCCAACTTATTGTGCTAATGTTTAGGAATTAATGCATAGCATAGAGAACGAAAGACTCTAAAATGTTGAACAATAGGAAGTTGATTATACCACATTTCATAAAGAGGTTTATTACTGATGGCAGAAGGAGGGAAACGATTCCAAATATAAGTTGCACAAAGCACTGCTTCTCCCCAAAACATCATACATTTAACAATATTAAGCAAATTTCTATTCATATTATCCTTAAAGCAATTTACTGTGATTAAACTCTTGTTTACTCCGGTAAATGTAAATACTATCTTTCAGAAATTTCAGTGTAAGTAACTCGAGTTTGATGTAGTAAATGCAAATAAGGCCTTATGTTTGACTCAATTTTGGAAATTTGTATTCTAAATTCCAAGGATATGTAAAAAATAAATAAAATTATGCATCTCAATTTCTCCAATCGTCTTTCATTATGACTAAAAGATATCAAACTGAGAGAGAGTAAATAGTTTGAACATCCCATTGCATTGTTCCACTGGATTAATATTTTGTTGCACTCTAGCTTCAAAGTCTTCACACTCCGCATCTCCTTTACCTTCACAGTCTTCACATTGCGCGTATCCTATATGGCATAAACTTCAAAATAGATGGAATTTATGGGTAATTCAACTAGGGTTGTGATACCACTGTACAAGACCAAATAAACTCCACAGTGAAACAACACAATGAAAAAAACCTCATATTAATGATAAAATTACTTATTTATATGCGTGCAATCTAGCTATGAGACAATTATGTCTAGATAAATTATTAACTATAAAAATATAATATAAAACTAATTACATATCATACAATACAATCCCAAAAAATTATTAACAATAATAATATTAAAATTTAAGCCTAATATATATTATATATATCTATATATATATATAGATATATATAATATATATATATATATTAAATATACTATATAGTATTTAATCTAATACAAAATGTCAATGCTAAAAACCATAAATATGTGATGTGTTAGTATATCAAAATGGTTGAAATTAACCAAACCTAAACTAAAAAACCATAAGTATGTGTTAAGCATAAGACTGATGTTATGCATCACAACAACATTTAGTTTCATCTAACCTTTGTCAACCATAAAATATAACATTTTACGAACCATTCTTTATTCACTCAACTATATCCGTTTCTACAAATATCGTATACAATGACCTACTGCAAGTTCGTTTTTCATACGTCTCCCATAACTGAGACATTCCATACAATATAACAAGGAGTTGTCTATAATGCGACTTTTTGGAGATTCCGGTGACGGAATCCGGGGGAAGAAATGAGGTTAAATCTTGATTTTTAGCACTTAAAATGGTTTTTTAACTGCATATTTGGATTCAACGCCCTGAAAAACCGCTGGGAGCCATTGATTGTGCAGAAACTAGCTATCAAACTTGGGATTCCAATGAATTCCTACAGGATTTTGACCGGAAAAAACCACCTGAAAGACTTTCAAAAAGTCGCGTTATAGACTACTACATATAACAATTTAAGAAAAAAACAAATTATTTATTGACTCAAATGCGGGTATTTCTACAAATCTCTTCCTAGTACAAGTGCATTTTAAAAATGATTTAAGTAACTGAAATAATGATATAAATATAAATATATGGAATGTGAAGATAAATAAACTATCTATAATCTAAAATGGGTTAGATATAGTGATATTAAATCCCTTTTATAGAATTCAGATTGCCAACAACCAGCTAACTGGTGTTTAAATCACAGTGAAAATCAACATTGCCATAAAACACAGTGAAAATCAACCTTGCCAAAACTCCATACAGGATGTTCCAAGTTCCATCCCACGGTAATTTCATATCTGACTGTCCGGATACATTCCATTTATAGAAGGGCGAAACAAAATGGAAGGGAACGAAAATAGCCGTTAATTCCATATTTAGTAAAATTGTTTAATTGGCCTTAGGATACCTTCCCTATTCCTTTTCCATAATTTTGGGAACTAATTCTTTTCCTTTCTTTATCGCTTTGTTTCCCTCTGAACGTAAATCGCTGCCAGATCCAACATATCCCATTCCAAGAACACCTGAACAACTAGTGGTAGTTTCCGTGTTTCTTCTGTCAATAGAATTTGGAGCCCCAGCTGATCCGAGCCCCCTTAGGTTTCCACCTTCATTAGATATGTTGGCTACCTGTGCAACTGGAATCAAACAGAGCCCTTTACTTTGCAAGTACTCCGTAGCTCCATTCATATCCCTCTCCATGAACTTCACAATATTGTTCTCAAACTCTCGGCCTTCCTTAAATAGTGAGCCACCTGGTTGAAGCAGACCCGCTGATGCCTTGCAAACCGAAAAAATATAGCATCAGCAAACAAAGTAAAATGCACGTGGCCGTTCAAGTAATTTATATTACTAGTACCAGTAAAAATCAACAATGAGGCGTGTACCTCAGCTGCAACATTCGGAGTTAGAGGCCCAACTGAACAAACACTGCCAAGCTTACTGGCGCTCACAACCTGCAGAACAGCTGAGATTTGAGAACAAGCACCGAGCTTATAATAGGCTACAGAAATTCAATCTTGCAAGAAATTGGGGAACAACCTTTATTTGCGTCTGCAAAAGTTTGACATACTCAATTATTTCATCCAGCATCGATGCTCTATCCGTCTGCATATATAAAAGCGAATTTAACAATCGTTCCACCAATGTAATATAAAGAACAAAATCAAAAAAACTTAAAACAACACGTTACCTTGGATTCATATCGATCACCAACATTCCGCGTATGGATTGAAATATAAAATGCATTTCACACTTTACATGAGAACACAACGGACAAATATTAACAAACCTAGATCGGTTCAAGGACTGTCTTTATCTCTGGCAATGAGTGGGTTGCCATTTGATCCCCAGGACTATGTGATCCCATAGCATTATGGCCAATCATTATCTCCTTCAATTTATATATATTTTTTTCTTTGAAGTGTTATGAACTTTATTTCTTTATTTCTTTTCAATATATATATAGAATATATATATATATACTATTATATATATATAATATATATATATATTATTTCGTTATAATTTAATATATATTATTTTCTTTCCTTCTTTGTGAAAACACTAAAGGTTGAGCCTAGTAGTGGAAGCAACAGTGTTCATCCACAAATAAGGTAGGAATTCCATTAGGAACTAACAACTATCAAGGTATCCTCTTAGCATCACCTATTTGCTATTCTATTACTTATAAAAACAATCACTAAATTAATACCTCATTTAGGAATGCCTCTTTTACTGTACCTGCGCTTTCATTCTGGATCTTTGGTTGCATGTGGGTTTTTGTTTCCTTTTTCGAGCTGACGAATAATACCTTATACCTGACTGTTGTGTTAAAGGTCTGCTTCAGTGGGAGAATTATGCTATGCTCGTTCTTCTTCACTTAACAACAATGATAGAAACCGTGTAAAAATCGGAGGGCAGAAATTCATTCCAGATATGATGGATAAGGCTCATGATCTACGGCGGAAGTATCCTACTCTTGATATTGAGGTTGATGGTTATTTAGGCCCATCTACAATTGACCAGGCGTCTGCTGCTAGTGCAAATTGTATTGTCACTGGTAGTTCCGTTTTTGGAGCAAAAGATCCTCCTATTGTAATTGCCTCCCCACCCATGTCAGATCTTGCTGCTCTGTGATCTAGTTTTGTGGATTAGTTTTTTATAATCAGTCTGCAATTAGATTAGAGAGAGAATGATTTTAGCCATTGTGGTGTCCCTGTTGCTGTTCTATGCTGGTATGGCCATGCTCGTGGCGTTCTATCTCTGTCTTGTCTCCTATGTGTCTCTGCATCAGAGGCGTGGACAATGACAGTTTGAGGAGAACAGTAAGGTTCCCAAGCAACAGGGCCTTTCGGAGGTTGACCTCCAGCATTTGCCCACACTCAAATGCCTGAAAGAAGAAGAGCGGACTCCGCAGAACGAGTGCACGGTATTCCTAGAGCCACTGCAGATTGGTGACTGGTACCGCGTGATTCCATCTGCATTGCGCCAATGCCTGGCTCTCAAAGCGCTCCGTTTGTCCCATGTGCAGGACGAGCGCCGCTTACGAGAGTGGGGAAAAGAATGGTGTGAATGGTTGCGCGCCTGCGGCACCGTTTTCCCAAAAGGAGGGGCAGGATCACGATCAAGAATTGGGGCATCTCCCTCAGCCTCATGCTGCGAGTGTCGTTAAAATGCCAATTTTATCTTATGAAGATCAGTTATGGACAGAGCCTGACATCGTGGAAAACGACAACGGATCCGGCACCTGGAGATTTCATCCTGCAACTAAGGCTACATTCTGGTACTGCTAAATTCAAAGAGTTTGTGCTAGTTTGGCGGAATTTCGTGCCTTACTGGAGCAGCGGCAAGTGGGATGGCTATAGCTTTCTGAAGAATTCATCAGTGTTCTGGGCAAGGACGAGTACATTGATCAGTGGACTCGGCATCTGGAATTTGCAGTGAAGCACTTGTTGGATGCAGAATATAAGCTGTGCGGCGAGGTATTATGTGGCTATCTAAATTCTTTTGTGGTAATGAGACATTGAAAATTGATCTGACTCTGCACGTTTACCCCTAAGATTTTCTTTTGGAAGTAACGCTCTCAGCCTCGAAAAGAGCGCTTTCATCTCCTTCCGCCTTTGTTTTTCAATCAAACTGTGGTTCCACCTTTTATCCGTCTGAGCGGTGTGTGATAATGTATCCCGAGAAGGACCATGAATTGCGAGATTGGAATTGCAGAATGCCCTCATAGTCGACTGGGGTTTCAAATATGCAGCTATTGATGAAATTGGAACTTTGGGCATGAAGGTTATTATAAGATGTGGGGTCTGCAAGCGGTTCGGTCGATTGTAGAAGACTAGAACGAGATACACCCTCTGTAACATCGAAAAACATGTTTATGCCATCGTTACAGGAGTGGTATATTGGCTGGAACCCCGAAGGAATACTCATATTTAAGGTTAAAACTCAGATGGATGTTGGAATTTACAAAGCGTGAGAGTTGTTGTTTCTGTTTTCTCTGTTTTCGGGAGGGTCGTCTACGAATGTGGTCCTGATTGGCAACAACATATCTCTTTTGATGAAATAAATTTTCTTCGTAAGTTATTATGCTTCATGTTGAGGATTGATAAACTTAACATGCAAATGCATTTATGTAAATCTGGTTAAAAGAATTAAATTGTTGTGACATTTAGCTTGGCAAACTAGTGTCACCAGTGTAAATCTATGTTGGAATTTGCCATTCCAACAATAGACAAATCTATTTGCAGGAATGATTCATTACCAGATATGAGAAGACATGACAGCTACATCAGAGATTGAAGGATGATCGAGATCCTCTTGCAGATTGTTAGCAAGCATGAGGTAGTATGCTTGAAAATTGTTCTTGAAGGGAAAATTGTGTTCTCTTCGTGGGGCTGTGAGTGACTGTGTTCTGGTGGACCTCTCATAGATGAGATAAAGGAGCAGAAACAACAGTTATGGTGGACAACAAAGTAGATATTTTTTATTGTGGTTTGTGGAATAGACTCCCTAGTATGTTGTAATAGTCATTGTATGTACCAGAAACTCCAATGTTGAAATGTAAGCCTTGCTAAGGCATTTGAAAATTCGTGGTGATCTCAAAACCACTTTGTAATGGTTTGTGGATAACCTGAAACCATCCTTTGTCACTGTGATGTGACGGTTGGTGGTGAACTAGAAAACATCTATAGAGCCTTAGTGGCTACAGGAGTTGCCCGATGGTGGAAAATTGAGATCCTTGATCACCTCGGTGGTAGTAGATCGGATCTGCCCGGTGGTGGGGAATTGAGATCCTTGATGAGATCGGTGGTGGAAGATCAGACCTGCCCGGTGGTAGCGAATTGAGGTTCCGTGATCGGACCTGCCCGGTGGTGGCGAATCAGAGCTCTGTGATCTGCTAGGTGGAAGCAGATGAAGTCGGCGGATTTGCCCGGTAGTGGTAAATCAGACTTGCCCGGTGGTGGCAGATTGCCCTTGTGGCTGTGTGTACACAGGAGCTTTGTGCTCGTAGGAGCAGGTGGACTGCAGTAACACCTGGCTCGGACTCAGATGATTATTTCTGAGTAGAAGGGGATTGGTGCATTTTTCGCGCTGACAGCAGCGCCAGGAAGGCCAACTGGCTCATCTGTTAGGCCATTAATCGCGCCAATGGCGCAGGTTTATCATTCAGGATCGCGCCAATGGCGCAGGTTTATCATTCAGGATCGCGCCAATTCACCTTCAAGTGGATCTGCAGGAGAGGCAGATCGGATCAACTTGGCTATATTGGAAACGCCAAATTTGCAGATTGTGGATCTGTCCGAGGGCGACAGATTGTGTTTTTGGAGGTTTTGTACATGCAATTCGCCTGATGATGGTGGATTTGACTATCATGAAAAGTAGTCATTAAGGGGGGGAGTTGGAAATTATTAATTCCTACTTGTCTATGGTTATAATTCTCCATTTAAGGAGTTTGTTCCTATATAATAGGATTTAGTTTTCTCTAGTTTAGTGTGTGGTTGAGAGAATATCTCAACCACACTAGTGTACGTCCAAGATAGAATTCCTATCTTGAGACTATTAATTGTATAAATATCTTGTAATTTCCTCATTCATTAATTAATAAAAAATATATTGGTGTGTGCAATTTTATCTTTTTGTGTTGTCTCAGTGTGCCAAAGAATTTCGAGCTTTTTCTTCCGGCGGTTGGGAATTATTTTAAATTCTGTGTCTTAGTGGCTCAACTGGTGGCTGGTGGGTTGCAGAGAATTTTTTTGGGATCGAATGATCCTACTATTATTATTTTGATTTCATCTCACGAAGTTTGAGCATTTCTGGTTACTCTGACTCATTTTAAAAGTGTGTATATGCTCATGTATTATAGCAATCCACAGTTGTCTGCTTGAATTTTGTTGGCAGGATTTGCACAATAGTGAATCGAATTTTCTTCATTACATGTATGGTTTTGTCTTTCTGTTTTCAATTTTTATCTATGGATAAA
>APFE030799440.1:0-31538 GCA_000404065.3 Pinus taeda
AACCCGTTAATAGTTGAAACGAGCTGTGGCTCCTTACTGCAGGAGCTACAGGTGCCTTTCCTTCCCCTCCCTTCTTAACTGTTATTTTAGGCTTTAAGGGCACTGTTAGTGTATACATACTGTGTGGCTCCGCTAGGCTTATATCATGATCACAATGGAACGGATTTTGCATAAAGATGGAACTTTTACGAAATGAAATATTTTTTTGAAAGGAAAGGAGAACGTCTTCAAATAATGTAGAAGCTTCATTGCAGTTAATCTGGCTTATCTGCAAGGTTGCTATCAATGTCACAGAAGTCCGCACATAAAGCTGCAATTCCTTTTGAATTCATATCTATGGCTTTCGTTGATGTTAATGTTTCTAGATCCCCTGTTATTATGATAGAAAATTGTCTCTCTGCATTTTCCTGAAAGTTAATCTTCAACATTTCAGTGATGGTCAAGGAATAATTGGTAATGCATGCAGCAAATATGGGACGAAGTAGGAGAAAGTGATGCGGAACGAGATAGGATGTTGCTTCAGTTGGAGCAAGAATGTTTAGATGTCTACAAGCGGAAAGTTGATCAAGCCACCCGCTCAAGGGCTCGATTACTTCAGACCCTGGCTGATTCCAGAGCTGAACTCACCAATCTTCTCTCTGCACTTGGCGAGCACTCTTTTCATGGCCTTGTAAGTATTGTTTTCCGTAGAAACAGACTCATGTCAGGTTGAGATCCCAGTGTGATTAAGCCTTAGATTCCCATATTGAGTACATGCTGTCATTGCTATTTCAGCAACTCTGGAAAAGTGACTTTCTGATTAGTATATTAGCAGACATTTTTTCTTACCATGACCAAAATCATCATGTTTTCTGTGGAAAGTTATAGTGCGTCCACTATAAATCTTTAGCTTTCTGGGGAAAATTTCTGTAGCTTGCAACCTTAGTTTTTGTTTAGCTACTTATGTCAGTAAATTTGTTCACTGCATTTCTAGCCTGAAAAGCCTACAGGCACCCTGAAGGAACAACTTGCTGCTATTACACCGGCTTTGGAATAGCTTTGGCAGCAAAAGGAAGAGAGGATCAAGCAATTTTTGGATGTTCAAGTACAAATTCAGAGGATTTGCGGAGAAATTTCTGGAAAATTGCAGCTCAATGAAGCTGTAACTCCGAAAGTTGATGATCAGGACTTATGATTTAGAGTAACTACAAAATCGTATGTTCTGTAGTCGCTCTTAAACTTTTTTGTAGGTTGTTAATTCATTTTGATATGTCGAAATACTTTTTGCAGAATTCAAAATGGCAATGGCTTATAGTTAAAACAGACAGACTGAAGATAAACGTACAGACAGACTGAAGATAAACGTTCTAGTATAACAGTGAAGAGCCCAGGACGCCGACCTCAGTCAGAGCTGGATTCGAAAACTGAAAGAATTGACTGTAAGACCTATTTGCTCAGGTACTCACTCACTGTGTATGGTAAACAACCTTATAATATAGTAAAGCATTTGATTCCAGAATACCATTTGATTCCAGAATAACAAAGTAAGTTTGATTGCACGAAATGACAAGATTCTTTTTATCTATCTAAATAAATAGCTTAGAATTCTCATTTCTTTTTATCTATCTAAATAAATAGCTTAGAATTCTGTCTTACGGGGCTTGTTTCGCCGCTGAGCAAGAAACACTGAAACCAATTTCCTCAGGTACTCACTCACTCACTGTGTATTTGATTGCAGAATAACAAAGTTGTAACTCAGAAGGAACATGTTGATTTTAGGAACAGTAACAGAGCATATGTGTATGTGTACCGTCTGTCTCAAACTGAGCTGCGAGACTGAGCTGCGAGATTGAGGAGCTGCCTTCCATTTCATCGAAACTGCGCAAGTTGCAGGCATGGAAGACTCCCAGGCAGGTCGGCTCTTATGAAGATGCGATCACCGCTCTTATGAAGATGGGGTCACTGCCCCTATGGTCGACAGCACATATCCAGCTGCCAACTGCAACGGTGGGCACCTCAACATGCATGCACACTTGCTAAACTTAGAACTAAAGTAGTTCTAGTTCACTGATATATCAGGCTAACATTTAATGTTAGCGAATTAATGCTATGTAATGTTAGCATTAGTTTCCATGTTCAGAAATCAGATTGAATTCATATCTTAAATCAATACTTATCCTAAGTTTGCCCAGATCCTGGCCTCGATATGAGGCCAAATAAGATCGTTAAAATTCTGATTGGTCTAAATAGCGGTGGGAATTTCGTATTGGTTAAAAAAAAATGATTTATAGAATATACATTTGAAACTTAGGTTAATAAATTGCGTTGTTTATCGGTTCTCGCGTCCAACTAATAGCAACCGACCAAACCGATTGCTATAGTCCCTGCCAGGCCCGGAGGGCAGGGACTAATAAGGGATTTGCGAAGCAGCAAGTACTTGCCAATGTCAATTGACGAAAATAGAAGTTTACAACCATTGGGGTCTAAGTCAATGTCATAAATGTTGATTGAAGAAGACAAAATTTTATAACCAATATCTAATTCATTTCATCAATCACATTAAATATTTTTCAAACTACTTGCAAATGAGCACAAATTTCATATGAACAAACTACCTCGTATACAAAACATATTTCCATGGGTGCCAGTACAAGGGTTCTTTCAACCACTTCTGGTCAAATGTGTGCTTTTAGTTTCAAAAGGAAACAAATAATTATCACGATGCATGTCACAACTGAAAATATCAAGAGATAATAAAGATTGAAAAATTAAAGATGAGAATCAACAACTCACCCAATCAAAGCAAAGGGCCGTTTCAATTTCAAACTATTTATGAAACCAAAACTTGTTGTAGTATAAACATTCAAAGTAGTAGCAGCTTTGAAGACCCTAGATCCTCCACTTTACCCAATGCAAAAGGAGGGTTTTGTAGGCAATGTAGTGTTTTGTGCTTGTGTCAAAAAGGGGTCTTTAGGTGAAGAAGATGACACCTTAAATAGAGGATCACCAAAAGGATTTTCATTGGGTTGTTAAATTTTATAAGAACAATACAATCAAGACCTCGGAACAATAAAACCAATGTATTCTTAAACTATGACAAGAAAAGCTCACATATTATTTATTTCCAATTAAAAGAAAAATACTTTGATTTAATCTATATCTCTGAATCCTGGATGCATATGTTCTTAGAGAATTGTGGTACCATGTGAAATCTATCACAACAAAAAAATAATCATATTACTTGATTTTGATAGCCAAGACAAAATGTAAGTACAGACGTAGGTGTAGGTCAGGGTGCAGGTGTAGGCACAGAAGCAATAAAACTTGGACAAAAGCTAGTATCACTAAATAAATTAACTGACAATTTTCTCTCGCTTAAAATTGTACTGGTTGGTAAAACTATGACTATGCGAGTTAGCATCTTAGAAGATACACCAAATAAATCAACATTTATTTGAGATGATGAAACTAGAGTTGTTTCATTTTAACAAAAGCACAAATAATCAAATAATGCCCATAGGAAGAGTGCAAGTAAGAAAACAAGAATAGGTCACATGATAGCATTCAATGAATTTCCCAAAAATCCTAATCCATGTAGGTCCTTTCCAAAAGACAAAAACCCAAGCAAGACTTGAAGTAAACACCTATGCTATAAACTATAATACAAAAAAACAACCAATTTTAGTCAAATTCAAAAGAGACTAAATTCAATTTTCATGATGCCAAATCCTAAACTTGGAAGTTGCACGACCAACACTACCTGTAATTTTATTTCAAACATCACTTAGAAGATTATTCAATAAACATAAACTCAAAACTTATTAAACAAGAATATTAACAAGGATAAATATTTTGAACAAAGAAGAGAAAAGAAAATATTTTTATGATTTGAATAAAAACAACCATACTTGAATCTCATTAGCAAACAGGCAAAAAATTATTTGGCACAAGTGAAGATTGGAATTTCTTACTACACAAAGGCATGTACATTGTTTATACATAAACAATCCAAATTTGAATTGTAATCTATCAGTACAAATTTAACACTTAAACCATAAAGATGAAAAGAAAAATGAATGAGGAAATTTTGGATAAGTGGGATAATGAGACAAGGAAAGTTATCTCAAAATTTCTTAATTTGGAATGGAAACCAAGCACCCTTGATCAAGAAGCATTATAAGAACACAAATACAATTAACCAATAGTCTATAAAGATAGTTCCATATTATGATTGATCAAATGTATAGTACATATTGTACCACAAGGTGAATCCTCGAGAAGCAGAAGCCACAACAATGGAAAGACAAAGGGGGTAAGCATATATCATTCCAACTATTTATTGAGAATGATATTAAGGAACTAATGAGAAGGTGGATTACATAAAGGCTAAAGCCAATCTTATAAAATAGTAGTAGCTTTCATTCCTAGTCTAGAAGTTAGGAAAATGTCCATTTTGCAAAAACATGTGGGGGACTCTCAAAACACCCCATTGGACCTCATTGTTCCACTTCTACATGTGGTATTTCCCATGTTATTTAAGCTTTTGGGACCTAGTATCTAAGATATCTCATCTTTTAGTGCTCATTTCTCAGTTTTTGGTTTTGATTTTAAACTCTCTTCACTTTCGGTTTCTTTCGATGAAGTTTGTTGGTTTGAGATCATATGTTTGTTTCCACTTATTAGTCATAGAGGGAGCTGATTTTATTCACTCTCTTATGCCATCCGCATCCTCTCAAGTTTCCTGCCTCTAGTGCTTGTGGTTTAAAATGAAAAAGAATTTTTCCTTTCCCTCAAAGGAGGTTCCCCATGCATATGAAAAAAAACCGAGTAGATCCAGGGGGTCTCATTCTTGCATCATAATGAACCCGTTAAGGTAGAATCGAAGGGAAAATAAACCCAAAATAATCAAGTTGCGGGCAGATAAGGAATTTTCACCCCTTCCCAGAGGAAAGTTTCCATAGACTGAGAATATATTGGGGAAAAGCTTAGAATAATGGAAAATACTTTCCCTCGGTTTGACATATCTTCTACAATAAACCCTCGATACACTGCTAGGTTAAATACACTCTACAATTTGAGTTTAGCACTAGATATTTGTATTCGGTATATACCATTAGGTTATAGATACAAGATCTTGAACAATATGCAAAAAATCATATTAAAGAAATGGACTATTAAAATGAAGAAAGCATCAGAAATCAAAGCACAACTAATCATCAAAAGGATGATAGAGAGTCTAGACTCTGAAATGGCAAAAGGAAATGGAATAACTGAAGGCTTTGAGGAAGAGAGTCCATAAGAAATCTAAGGAGATTAGAGGACCTAGAAGTTAAACAGGACATAATATTGGAAATCCAAGGGAAAACCATTGCACATAAATATGCAGACAATAGCAAGGGTGATAAAGGAAACAAACCCATTGGTCATTTAAGACAGGTAAAACCATTGGATGGAGATAACGTTTTGTTTGTTTAGATCTATTTTTATTTTACATTTGGTTTCTAAATTAATACATGTACGTAACTATCTGGTGTGATAACAAACTGGAGAAATTAAACAAAACCAACAATAGTGATTTTGGAAATAGCATTCCAGTGGTATATGATGAAAAAGGGTGACAAATATGAAGGGAATTTCAAAAAATCCTATCATTTTGGAGCATTACTACAATAGTTTTGGCATAATGGAAACAACATTGTGGATAAATGTATCAACATAGACCACATGCTCTAAATATTTACATTATTGTTCATACGCATAAGTTGAACAAATGCAATCTGTCTAGTTATATGAATAGGATAATTAAATGCAATCTTACTACTTAGTTAGGCCAAAAGTGTAAGCAACATCCCCCACATATTGATAGGTGGTAGATTCTCATCATGAAGCATCCTTAGGAGAAAATGTATATCATGGAATGAGGATTTAGTTATGATCTCCAACTTGGAACTAGCAACCCAAAAAGATCATGTGGAAAAAATTGCAGACCACTAAATTGTCAATTTAACAAGGTATACATATCTAGACAACTAGTTTTCTAATCGCTATAAAAATCTAAATGATAAAAGACCTATAATTTCATCAAATTATCTGAGTAAACAATTAAACATGATTTTATGAGATCGCAAACACTAAGCTTGATGGAAAAATCTGCTATGTAGAACCTGTTGTGACATGTGAAGGCAACAAGATCTAGTTGTGGTGGTAGGAAATATGAAAACATTGAGTTGTGATGTAGCTAAGAGAATATTGTAGAGTTGATCAAGGTTGAAATCCGAAGGCATTGATGTTGCAAGAATATCATAATTCAAGGATGTGTAGAGGCATAATCTACCAACCCAAGTGCAACCCGACATTCCACAAAATATGAATTTACGATAGAAGATGAATACCTTCAACCCCAAGTTATAGAAAGAGAATGCCAATAACCCAAAAGGCCCAAAATCCAACATTGGAAGGACATAAAAAATAAAATACATTCAGAAGCTAGAATTTTTCAACAATAGAATGGTTGCAAGGCAGTGCTGCAGAATATGAAAACAACCAAATAACCATGAGAATTTGCAAGAAAAAAGGAATAGTGAAATCAATCCTTCAATGGAAGTGTGATTGTTGAAAATATTGAAAATTATCTTCAACAATGAGAAGAGTACTTTTGATGAAGGTATCTACCCCTGGTGTTCTTTATATATGGAGAAATGCAGCAAAGAAACCTAGTTTTCTTTATATATGGAGACAAGATATTTATATAAAAAAAATAATATATTTACATAAAAAAATAATATATTTACATACAAGAAGTGTAGCAACATTCTCTAATCACACCTTGATAAAGATTACGTTATACCTCAATGTACATCAATCTCTTGCTAGCTCAACATTCCACTAACAACAAGGACGTCCAGTTAGCTAGGTTTGAACCATAATAGTGACATGAAATCACTCAAACCAAAGCCTTGTTCTACAATGGTGGACATTATCACACCAACATGGCTCAACTCCTCACCTGCAATGGAATAAGAGAAAATAATGGTCAGAGGCAATTAGGTATTTGGCCTTTAAATCAAATGACTTGCAGAGTTTAATGATGATAGAGACAAACCTTTGTCATCACAAATTGTGGAAAGAATATGAGTAGGAGAAGGTCAATTTGATGTTGGAGGACTACTTCTTTCCAGTGACTCATTGGCTTCGAGCGATAACATAGCTAGAGTCAAACGTGCTAAACCTTCTTAATTTTTTTTTTATCGGTCCAGACAGATGTTCAATGTGGAATGAAGCAAATGAAGCATGGTACAATTGTTCCTCGCGTTCACATTCACAATCGCAATTTGGAAGGGGGTACCTCAAATTCTCAACCTTTAGGCTTCATGGAATAGTGTATCCATCGAATGTTGATTAACTCAATGGTTTGAAGTGCACAAAATACACCAAACATTTCCCTTCTACATATTATGGGGCATATGGAGGAGTAAGAACCAAAGCATTTTTGAACACATAGTTCTAAATATTAGAGGTTCATGTATAAATATAACAACTTATTTTAAACTAGTCTAGAGCCTAGATCCAATTTAACCTCTGATCTACCGAGTGTGCCTAGAGGGATAAAATACTTTTTCACTCTAAAAGAGGCTCCGTCTCAAAACAATTGATCCCTCTTAGCACTTGGTATATTTAGAATTAAGATAGATCTAGACTGAATTAAATAATGCATCATCTCTCCATTAATTTTGATTAATTAAAATCGATTTATTTTTATAATCTCTTATTTTTTTATTAAATTGACTAATTATTTATACTCACTTAATTGTGATGTATACCAAACATAATATATGTTTTTTGATTCATCTTATTAAACTTGACTTATAATTTATTAATTGAAATGAATTTTTTTTTTTTTTTTTTTAATTTTAAAAATAAGCTAATTTTTATTAGATTACTTATTTACTCGTAATAATTATTAAATATTTATTTATAATAATTTATATAAAATAATTTAGATAGTTTTATTATAATTTATTAGTTTATTAAATGAAAATTGACCTATTTTATAACTTATTAATCTGCAATGTATTTAAGTTTTTATAAATCAACTAATTTATATAACCATGTGATGTCTATGTAAAACAAGGGGGCTGTGGGGTAGCTAGTCCCTGCATTAAGTGGGCTAGTCAATGGGGAGATATAAAACTAGTTTCAGGAACCTCTTATTGTACAGACACTAAGGCTGTCTCTAAAGGCTTTCACTTTTCTATGGAACTTCGTGTTTAGAAGCATAAAGTTAGAAGAGTACTCTTACAAACCCATTTAATCATTCATTAGATAGGACAAGGAACCAGAGAGGGTTAGCGAGTACTCTGCACCTACGAGTTGGAAAGAGCGTATACATTGATATCGAGCTAGAACATGAACAAGCATATATAAGTATTGGGTTTACATTACACCTATGACCACATTAGCTATTGGAATTCAAGAGGACTTAATAGGTAGATTATTGTATGATATTAATCTACAGGGTGGCCCACATTACAGCCACGTATCTCTCATGTGATGCACGCCAACATGCATGTATAGAAAATCCTTGATTCATGCATGTATACCAAATTCCTGCTTCTCTGTCAAGTTTAGTTGGTATGTTAAGGGCTTAGATCATGAAGATGAGTAAACTCCTGCACATTGAGGGTGGCTAATGTGACAACCAAATCTGTTAGGTTCAGTTGGTATGTTAAGGGATTTTCGATTTTCTGTGTGGCAAGGGTTTAGATCGTGAAGATGAGTAAACTCCTGCACATTGAGGGCAGCTAATGTGACAACTAGATTTGTGTAACCAGATCGGTGTAAGGCACAAAAGATGAAATGGAGGAATGGAGCAGATTTTGTAGAGAGTAGAGCTTGTGTCCTCGGTTGGGCACAATTAGGAGACCAAGAAACTCAGATGGGCACCGTTAGGAGATCAACAAACTCAGACTTCCTGTAGCAGCTCCATAGCAACAGAATGTAATTTCGTGAAGTTTTGAACATATATGGGAGATGCCCAGTCGACAAAGCTAAGATTCTCCAATTACTGCAATTAGGGTGATTGCCTGGGTGCGATGAACGGGATCCTCGGTTCTATCAACCTGTAATGAATGCATATGGATCTCAATCATAAGGAACTGAAAACACATTATCATATACAAATAAATAGTCAGAATAATTATATATACATAATTACGTTTTTTCCTTTATTGATTTCTGAGGTGAAATATTCACGTCTATAAGGCTATCATTGCTTGTGTCGTGGTTGAGCATGTTAAGTTGTGGGTTTCTGTCAATAGATTCTTTGCGTTTTTAATCGTGATCAACTTCGTGGTGTTAGTGGCATGAACAAATTTCTTTGTGCAGTGTGGGCATGGCTTGTGAGCTACTTTTAACCCAAGCAAGGGACGACATTGATTTACATTGGGAATAGCAACAAGAATTTTACAACACTGATTTGCATTGGGAATAGCAACAAGAATTTTCACCATATTTGAGAATGGTTGTTGATAGTCACTCTGACCTCTCTGGTGTAGGCCCTTCCTTATATTATCGATCATGGTTCTTTGTCCTTATGCCTCCTTCCTACCTTCTTGCTTCTAGCCGGCTGGCTTTTACCCCATCCAGCATCCATTTATTAGGGCCATCAAAGGGCTTGAGAGCCAGATACAGGCTTGATCGAGAGGAAAAAATGGAGATAGCCTATAAGGAGGTAGCAAAGGCACCCATGGCATACTCAGTTTTAGAACCCATTTTAGCTTCCCTACCACCACCTCGCTAATAAGCATCGTCCCTTCCATTTCCATATCCTACAGAGACATTAGCTTGTGTTTTCTGTGAGTCACGGCCTAATAAACCTAAAGTGCCTACCTATTATACTTGTTGGCACTCTTAAAATCCTTTACTTGCCAAAGTTATGTACCTTCAATCCTGTGACATGGCCCTTGGCATGAATTTAAATGCTAGATCAAACTAATATTGAAGAGGCAACAATTCAAATGACAAAGCTTTCAGTTGGAAGGTATTGGCAGAAGTGGATCTGTTGAAAGTATCCGGGAGCATATTCACTCAAGAGGGTGTTCCCTCTCACTGCAGTATAACTGATACAAAGTCTCTGTGCATGTGTTGAATGGTGTATTCATCTCATTGTGAATACCAGTGATTGAAAGTATGAATATCTTCATTGATTAACTTGTTGAATCTCTATTCTATGTGTTTAAATGTTGTTTCATTAGTTTGTTGGGATATGTTATGTGTTTAAATTTTGGTTCGTTGGTCTCTTGGGATATTTTAGAATCCAAGACATATTCATTGTTGAATAAAATTTGGTGATTTGTGCATTGGAGTTTCAAACCCTTTGTTGATTTGGTATCGTGGTTGTTACATTGAAAGGGTATGGGCATTACTGCATAAACTCTGTTGACTATCATGCATTAATCCTGGTAGCTTGCTCCTAGTTTGCTTGCTGGCGTGTCTTTTTAGAGCTTGTCTGGTCTCATTTTCTAACAGTTGCTATAGCTTGCTGGAATTAGCTTACTGGAGAATCAGAACTCCTTTGCTTATGGATGGATTTCATTAGCTTACTATATAACTTATTCCCAAGGAACTACTCTAATTCAATAGCTTGCAACAAGTTACCATGTGTAAGTAAGCGAATAGGTAATAGAAATGCTTAGAAGCCACCTTAACACTCACAATTAGTCTGATAACCATTAGTCTCCCTTCATTCCACTAGCATAGTTTGTCTCATATGGAAGACTTTCTAAGAAGAACTAAAGATAATTAGTTTGAAGCGAGAGGTTAGACCTAGCCTACCTTAAAAAAGAAACTTTCTCTTGTTGGGTGCCTTCTTTATTAAATTTCATACAATAGAAGAAGATCCACTCCCTTTTTTAAAAGGCAATTCTTTTTTCAATTCCTTACTTAAACAAGCGAAGCCAACAAACTCTCCCTAAGTATGAATTATGATTATACAAAATCGAGCTAGAATGGCTCAATGATATTTAGCAATAAACTATAATGCCCATATTATGAGCACCCTTCTATAATGCAATTAATGGTATTATTGAGTAGACTAGGCCCAAATAATTTGTGTCATTGAGATTCTATGGTTGAGTATAAGGTTTTATTGGTAAAATGTATGAGGTCGATTGCATAAGCATGATGAATGAGGCAGTTTGTGACAAACAAAATTAGAAACATAGTAGTGGCTATATAATCCCAAGCAATAGTGGTGTGAACATGTCGAGATTTGGTATAGTTTCATGCAGTCTCAGTCAACCAAGAATGAGCACTCTTCTGAGTCTCAAGGACTGTGTTAGAATCTTAAAGTTCCAATGCATGGAGAGGTGGAGCAAATCTTCGTATAACTTCATCATGGAACATTTTAATACTACTATCTAAGCCATAATGAGCAAAAGTATTTGTTGTATTCTAGGGAAATTATTGAAAGCCAATGAAGGTCTTCTAGTTTACCTAGACCTTTGTCTTGAGGCATAGGAGAAGGTTTTATAATCCCATCAGCTCCTAGTTAATGTTGTACCTCTGAGATAGTAGTAGGTCATCTACTAATGCCAAAGCATCTAAGATAATTGTTTTGGGGTTTTTGGTTTTAGTTTTGGAAGACAAATGAATGAAGAGAGATGTGGAATTGAAATACTTAGGATAATATTAATATCTCAGCAAAGGGCTACTATAAAGCTTTACATAGTGATATAGATCAAATAGCAGTGAGAAGAAGACATAAAATAATATGATTATCACAGTTTCCAAATTGTAAAATAGAACAATCATAAGTATGAAAACCTTCTAAACTATGTTCCAAAGGTTCAAGGAGATATACGTAAGCTTACAAAAGATGCCGATGATTTATTGATTAGAGGGGATTAGCTAAATAGACAATTCATTAATCCATTCTATTAATAGATAATCACTTCAGGAGCTTATAGGAAAAAATTACAGGATAACACAAACTATGTAAAACCAAATTCAGAATCCTCTGCTTTGTATTAAGGTTCCAGAAAGATTGAGTACATCAAGTGTCTAAAAAAACTTCCTTCAAAGGTGCAAACGAGTTCAAAGTAATGAACAATCATGACTTAACAAGCAATGAACAATGAATCTTGAACCTTGAACCCTGAACAACTGATTAAGATTAAGATTAAGATTTATTCTAGGAAAGGAAAGATCTTCATGCAAGAAGATAGGGGCAGTTATTGAACTGCTTCTTGTTGTCCCTTTTATTCAGGTTGTGTTGTCTTTGTTGTTTGATATTTTTCCCTTTAATCTGCTTGATTTTTTGTATCATTTACACTAGTTGATTCCTTCATTTAATCTTTCATCTGATACTCTTTAAAATTTGTGAATATCCTTTGACCCTGCTGACTAGCCTTTACTATGTTCCTTTTTACCTTTACTGTGCATTTCCTATTTTTACTTTGTTTTTCAACGACAAGATCTTCGTATTTGTCTTCAAACTGTATGCAAGCTTTTTCTTTGAAAGCCTGAAACAGGAGTTTTTACCTGCAAAACACAGAAATTGTTAAGAAAAACATAGGTGATAGAGAAGGTCATCAATGGCTTTGTTGAGCTCGAAAGGGTATTGGAAGGAGTCCAGAGCGCATAGGAAGGTGAAACAATGGTTTTATTGGTCGCAGAGGCTTATGGAGGCTTCATTGTGTGAACAGGTGAAACAAAGCCAAAATGGTGATATTTGCATTTAAACGGAGAAAACAACTTTCTTTTTGAAATATGGCACGATAGTGAATAGTGGTCATTTTTTCGTTATGGGCGAGGTGGTTTTGGTTTTTATCACACCGCTCATGAGGCATAGGTAGTTTTGGGAGTGGTCACCCGATACAATCTGAGCTTGACACATAGCAAGGGGAGGTAAGTGGAATACCACTTTTCAGGCGGGTAATGCTAGGACAGAGAGCCAAACCGAAATTGTTGAGGGTCATTGAATTTGAATGTATTAGATCGGATGGTGGTGGAGTGAAAAAGCAGTGCAGAGGGTCCCAACGATTAATCATGGCGGTATGGATTTATTATGAGTTAAAAATTGAGATTAGCAGGATTTTATCGTCAAATAGAGGTTTAGGTTGATTCTTTGTTTAAACTATAAAAAACATTTTAACAAAGAATGCCTTCACAAAACATGATATGGCATACTGGAAATATTATGAATTCGGGCAGATAAATGACGTCAGGTCCGGGTTCATCACATATTGAAATCTCAGTTTAGCGAAGGAAAGGCCCATCAAAAAGGAATGCGATAAGGACCAAACGTGATATGGTAAGAAATCATGGATAATACTGCGTCAGGTCCTGGTTCCCATCACATATCAAAGATCGCAATGGCAGAGGGTGTATGTTTCAGCTGAGACTTGTGATGAGGGTGGATGTGAAATGGGCGATGAATTATGAAATATATATGTGTCAGGTCCGGGTCCATCGCACATCACATATCGCAATGCGGAGGAGAGTGCATACACTTTGAAAGGCTTGCGATCCACTGATGCGATGTTTTATTGAATACATAGTTTTATAATAAAACTAATGGTTTCAGGATATTTTAATAAAGGGAGTTAATATATACGAGAAAGGACTTTTAGGGGTTTAATACATTAAGTTAGCATTAATATGAAATATGAGAAAAAAAGGGGAAATATACTAAGTATAATGCCTTTTCGTGATTTATTTTATTTTCACATATATACATCAATACTTAGGCTAAACATCTTTTTGTGGGTTTTTTGGGAAAAAGGGGATTTAGCATGGGGTTTTCACTTTTCCTAGGCAAAAAGGATTTTAACCTTAGGAAAAGGGATTTTTATGGAAATTGAATGAATATGAACTGTATGAAGGTAGGAAGGGGAAATTGTTAAATATAGAGATGAATAGGGATGATGGAAGTTATTTAATTGATCTTGTAGACCTTCATTTGCTTTGTTTAATTGCATCATTGACATAGAAACATATGGTAAAACATGATAAATGTACATTTTGTCCAATGAAATATCATACTTCTACAACCTTTCTTCTACTTACCCTTTGCTTATCCTATCATTTTTTCTTCACTTAATGGGTGAATTTAAGCTAGCAAACCCTTTTCCTTTTCTTTTATTTAAAAGACAAACTTTTTCCTTTCTATTTATTGAAAACACAAACTATCTAATTCTAACCTTATAACCTCCAAGGGCTTAGATTAAACTGATGAGCACCTTATTATTCTCTACCTAACTACTGATATGCAAATATTAAACAGTTTGGCCAGATCTTTATTCTCTAACTATAACATCAAATTTAAAGAATGAAGCATTCAAGATTAAACTATTTGACTGTCATGGCTTGCGGCATTTATGACAAGCTACACACAACCATTACTTTGTATTAAAATAGTAGTGGCATTTAGACTTGCTCACTTTCAGAGTTTATTTATTTACTTTTCTTTCTAACCTAACATTTTCTTTTTGTCTTGATTTTTTAGGACATCTAACCTAACATTTTCTTTGATATGGACATCATCATCAAGATATTTTCAAATTTTTTTTTTTAATATTGTTATGTCCATATCCTATCTTAACATTTTTTCAAAATATTTTTTATTTTTTATTTTTTTGACTATTTTATTCTACATTATCAAAACCAAAAAAATGCTACACCATTGGCTCCATCTGGGGACTGCTTTCTCCTGTAGAATGCAGAGAACTTGCAGATCCATGTGCCTTCTCCTTGGGTTATGGAGTCCTTGCTGTAAAGAAAATCATATTGACATCTTGAAAGGTAAAAGAAAACCATAGTATTTAAAATGAAAGCTATTTCAGCTTCTTAGTATTGAATGTAATGTTTTGGAAACCTTACATTTACAGGATAAGTAGAATATAGACCCTCAAGATTCTGCAGCACAAACGTGTTGTTACCCTTGACTTCAGCAATTGCTAAAGGTCAAAAGCATAGATTGTCAAATTTTCCATGCTTTCCTTTCTCTTCTCTCCTGGCATCCCATCTTAGAACTAGATCACCTTCCTTAAATTCCCTTTCCCTGGCTCTTCTATCAAACAAGGCCTTCATCTTATTCTGATATTTCTTCAATTTGTGTTGAACTTCATCTCTGTTTTCATTAAGTTCAATAATCTAATTTATTCTTCTTGAAAAATCATCAGGCTCATCTGTTGAATCCTGCAGGAATTTTAAAACAGGGAAGGCCAAATTGGTAGGGAAGATTGCATCTTTCCCATAGACTAATTGAAATGGAGATTTTCCAATTGATCTCTTTGAATTAATTCTATTTTCCCGTACTACATAAATCAAATGTGAATCCCAGCTCTTCTTATGATCATCTACAGTCTTTCTTGTTACCTTTACCAGACTTTTGTTTGATGACTCTGCAAGGCCATTACCTTGAGGTTAGTATGGAGTTGAATGATGTAATAGAATCTGATATTTCTGGCAAAATTCAATCATTTTAACACTAGAATTTTTTTTTGCATTATCAGTGACAATTTGAGTTGGGCAACCAAATCTAGATAAGATATTCTCCTCAATAAACTTAATTACTACTGAATCAGTAGCATTTCTGACTGGAATTTCTTCCACTCATTTAGCAAAGTAGTCTATTTCAGTGAGGATCCATCTATGTTGATTACTTTGAGTGGGGTGAATCTCTCCAACAAAATGTAATCCCCATTGAGAAAAAGGTGTTGAAACTATTGATGGAACGAGTGGAAGAGCTACTAATTTTTGTTTACTAGCAAAAATTTGACAAGGAACACAACCTCCGATCTTTGCCACTACTTGTAAGAACAATGTGGGCCAATAAAATGCTTCCCTCAAAATCTTGTATGCTATTGCTCTCCAAGCATAATGTCCCCCACAAAATCCTGTATGAAACTAATCAATGATTCCTTCAGTTTCTGATTCTATTAAACATAATAAAAAAATATTCAGTGGATCTTTCCAGTATAAAGTTGCATTTATAATTCAGTACTTGATTGATTTTAACTTAAGGGTTTTACATTGGGGTTTGGAGAACGATGCTGGACACTCAAAATGGATCAAGAAATTTACAATATCTTGATACCAGTTTGACAACAAGAATTTTTCATCAATTTTTATATGACTGATCATCTCTAAAGGTAGAGGTTCTTGTGGATTCTCCCCTTTTGGATGAAGGGAAGGTTCTTGTGGATTCTCCCCTTTAAGATGAAGGGAAGGTTCTTGTGGATTCTCCCCTTCTACAAGGACAGAAAGTTCTTGTATATTCTTCCCTTGTATTTCTAAAACAAAATTGATTCCAAGTAATTTGCAATTGGATTCAGCTAGAAGCTTGGCTAATCCTTGACCTTTTACTAGCTTGGTAGTCTTGATAGTTAGATCAAACTCCAAAATTTGAGTGATCCATCTACCGCTTTTCCCATCAGTGTCAGGTTGGGTTAGGACAATTTTCACAGCACTATTAGGGACATAAGCAGTAATAGGCAAATGTAAGACATACATTCTAAATGATTTCAAGGCTTGAATGAGGGCATAGGCTTGCTTCTCAATGATGTCATACTTAATCTCAGCATCTCTCATATCCTTGCAGAAAAAGGCTATGGGTTGGTCATGGGAATATTCATTTTTTTTTGTAATAGAACAGTAGCAATGGTTGTTTCAGAGGAAAAAGTGAAAATACTAAATGGCTTAGTATAATCAAGGTTGGCTAAGGTGGGAGCTTTAGGGATAGCCCTTTTTATTTGTTCAAATGCATGCCTAGAAGAGGTAGTCGATTTGACTTCATGATCCTTTTAGAGCATGTGAGTTATATCTTTTACAATCTCTGCATAATTTGGAATAAACCTCCTTAGAAAATTAATCTTGCCTAGAAAATCTTGAATCTCCTTCTTATTTCTAGGTAAGGTCAATGTTTCAATGGCAGATACTCATTTGGGGTCAATTACTACTCCCTCCTTTCAAATTATATGGCCCAACAATTTTCCTTCTTTGACAAAAACAAGGAGTTCTTAGGGTTCAATGATATTCTAAATTTTCTACACCTGTCAAAAGCCTTCATCAAGTGCTTTAGATGTTTCTGATCAGATTTAGAAAAAATAGTTATGTCATCAAGATAAATAACCACAAATTTATTTACCTGACCCATAAAAGCTGTGTCCATAGCTCTTTGAAATGTTTCTCCAGCATTGGTTAAGCCAAATGGCATCCTAGTGTACATGAATGTACCCAGGGTGTAGTATAGGTTGTGTTCTCTCTGTTCGATGTATCAACATTCACATTATTGTAACCTGAAAAACCATCAAGCATAGAAAATCTTTGTGATGCTGAAACCATTTGAAGTAACTGATCCATTTTGGACAAAGGTTAATTATCTTTTAAGAATGCCTTGTTCAAATTTCTAAAATCCACACAGAGTCTTACTTCTCCATTTTTCTTTCTAACATGAACTAGATTTGCAACCCAATTAGAATATCTAAGAGGGAGGATGATCTGAGCATATAAAATTTTCTTAATCTCCCTTTCTATAGTTGGTAGAAGGGCTAGATTTATCCTTCTAAGTTTTTGTTGATAAGGTTTTGCTTCTGGCTTAAAAGGTATCTTATGTTGTATTAATGAAGTATCATAGGTCTTTAGATCATCGTAAGTACAAGCAAAAACATCCTTATAATTTTGCAGTAACTTAAGATATTGAGCTTTGATCTTAGGGTCTAAAGATGCACATATTTTGATGTTTTTGATATCTTCATCAGTTCCAATGCTAATCTCTTCTATGTCATCTTCTAAAGAAATGGACTAAGGATTTCAGAGGACATCATTTTGATCAAACAATCTTTCTAAGGAAATGAGTACTTTTGGAATAAAATTATTAGATAATTGAAAAATGTCATGATTAGCAATTTGGGTTTTAAAATTTGAAGTACCATTTACATCTACATTTTCATTTATTTCAGTTCAATCTTCATTAATTTGTAGAAATGAAAAATCATCTATTGCCTGTAAAAATGATTTCAAATGTTCATGATCTTCGAATGTTTGCCAATGTTTCAGATTATCTGGGATAGATGGCCTATATTTGACTTGTATATGATATAGTACATCAGTATGATCAACAATTTTAAAAGAGTTAGCAGAGACAGTTAAGGCATCTGCATGAATATTCTGATCTCTGGGAATATGACTCAAATTAAAAGCATCAAAGAAGTTTGCATCTGAATCCCATACTTCATTTTGGTAAGACCAAAGTCTGGGGTGCTTGGTCTGGCAAACATTTCTTGCTTAACAATAATTTCTGAATCAGTAAAAACACTTAAGTTTTGAACTTTTAAGCTTTTGGCTAACTGCAATCCTAAAAGGAAAGATTCATATTCAGCCACATTATTTGTAACTTCGAAGTCTAATTTACATTATTGGTTTTTATTTTCTTTTTAAGGTGAAATTAAAACTACTCTAGCTCCTGCCCCATCTTTTGTGTAAGAGCCATCAAAGAATAGTTTCCAGATATCAGTTTGGTTTGGTTCAGGACTTTTAACTACCTCTTCAATTTTGACTCGAGTTTTATATTGGTTTGAAGTGATTTGAAAACAACCAAAGTCTTGATCTATGCATAAATTGGATGTTTCCTTGGTTGGTCATTCTTACAAACAGTATGTACAAATCTTATCTCTCTATACAATCTTAATTTTTCTCCTCCATAAACAGGAATAGTAGCACATGACATATCCATTTGTAGAGTTCCCGCTAATTTGGCATAGCAGGACCTAGGAAGGAGCATTCCAAACTTGGGAGGGATAAATGTGACAACAAAATCAAGTACTACACTTTTCACTGGAATTTGGGCAATGGTAACCACTAGATCCTTGACCAATCCCAAACAGGGCACGCTTTTAGAATCAAAGGTGTACAGGTCATGGTTGGATCTAGTTATGTCGAGTTTCAAACGATCCATGGTAGATTTTTGCATAAGATTGTGTGATGCTCCTGAATCAAGCATACAATTATACAACATGGAATCATTTGTTTTAAGAGTTACATAGAAATGAGGCACTATCTCATCTATCATGTCTGAACTAGGGCCAAAAAATACTATTGGTTTTTCATCCTGCAGACTTATGACATCACCTTCAGCATCAACCGAGGTATTTTGTATCCATTTTGTGACTTGGATTTTGTAACCAGGGTTTTTAGAAGTTCTAACAGTGGAATTGGGATCTTAACCCTCTCTAATTCTTTTTCAACATTAAATGTAGCGAAAATGTTTTTACCAATTTGGGTAGTATCAATTGACTGATCTAAGGGATGAATAAGAGTTTTTTGAGCTTCAGTAGTTTTGGTACGTGGTTCAATTACTGGAGTTTCCCTTGGAGGTCTCCGAGGACTAGGCCTAGGCCTAAGATCATACCTCTTGTTTAACTCTGCAGTTAAAAATTTAGAGAAAGCATGATATTTAGAGACTTGTGAAGTTTCCTGATCTTCTTAAACTTGATTTTGTTGTGAGAGAGGAATGATGGTTGTTTGATTGGAAGAAGAATCCATATTATTAATTTCGGTAATTTTCATAGTATTATCATCAAGTTGTTGGTCATCTATCAATAGAGGAGTAGGAACCTGTTGATTATTGCTAGGTCCCTGAAGAATTTGTAGTGGTGGATTTCTTTTATACTGACCTTGATTTTGGTTTTGAGGTCTAGCATTTTTTTGTTGTATTGTCCTAGGTTGGGTCTCAATCCTTGAAATACTATTTGTTAGGTTTCTAAGAAGAGATGGTATTTCATATATTTTTGTGTCTTCTGATTTAGTCTTAGAAGAACTAGAGGATTCTTGAACAAATTTGAGTTTTCTTTGGGACTTTTCTTCCTTAAGTTTTAAAAAAGTTTAGGCTTCCCTATTTGCTTCTACTTCTATAGCGTTTGTTTGCATATCTTCAAGAGTTCTTGAAGTTATCTCTCATAGCATAACAGCAAATTCATCATCAAAAGCTTTAGAAAATCTAGACTTAGCTGCTTCTAGAGGGGGCTTACAATCAGCAGGCATTTTGTGATAAAGTTTATTGAATCTTCTGACAAAATTTGATACTGGTTCACTGAAGTTTCTTTTAAGCTCTTCATATTTTGTGAGGAAGTAAAGAGGATCCATTTTCACACCCCATTGATTTTTAAATATGGCTGTAAGCTCTTCCCAATTTCTAATGGAAGTTGCTAGTAACTGCCTAAACCAAATCCTCACATTTCCTTCAAGTGACTATACAAACAATCTCATATAAATGTTTTCTTCTTCAATATTCATGTTGTCTGCAATGTCTAGGAAAGCTTGAAAATGGTCCTTAGCTGAGGGATGAGTTTCTCCATTGTACCTAGGAAGGTATTTTAAGTATCCTACTGGGAATGCATCAAGGTTATTAGGTAAGACTAAGGCAACATATCTTGCTTGTACATAGTTCAGAAAGCCATGATAGTAGGTGGTGTATGAGGTTTTCCAGGTGGAGTATGAGGTGTTTGTGTGGACGTAGAGGATGAAGAATAAGTAGAGGAAGAAGATGCTGATTCAGGGGTTGATGAATTAGTTGGAGGTGAAGGAGGAGATCTCTTGAAAGACTTCAAAGGAGTCTTAAGAACTAACTTTGAAACCTATAAAGGAATACCTTCTTTTGTTTCAAAGAGAGGATTGGAATATATAGAGAAGGTCTCCTCTGGTTGTTCAGAAGAAGAAGCTTTGGGTCGGTCGAAAATGGAAGGAAAATGATAGGTGATAGGGGATATGAAATCTATGGGTTTATATTCTGATAGATTAATACCCAAACAAGATTTAGTTTTAGGTGATCCTAGTGGTGGTGTGGGTATTGGATGAGATTCTAATGAATTAATAAGTTAGGCTAACTTAAAATCAACTCCTTTATCTAGAAGTTTAGTAATCCTAGGTGATAAATGGGAGTAACCAGGATCAGATGGGATATTACTATAGGGATCAAATGATTCTAATTCTTCAAACTATAGGATTGAATAGGAAGAAGAATATGGTTGGTGTTCCCTTTTAGAACTGGATTTTCTCAGAAGCCTTTCAAGATCTGATAGAGGACTAACCATGTCAGCTTTTGAATGAGATCTAGTATGTTTAAAAGGTGCCAACTTGGGAGTGTGGAGTTGCCTAGGTGAATGATTTTAGCCTTTCTAAACCCTTTAATCACCTTAAAGGAAACGAAAGAATGAATATATTTGTTCCAAGGGAAACTTAAAAGAAATTCAAAGCATCAACAATGGCGCAAGTCTGATGTTGTACCTCCAAGATAGCAATAGGTCAGCTACCAATGCCAGAGCATCTAAAATAATTGTTTTGGGGTTTTTGGTTTTAGTTTTGGAAGACTAATGAATGAATATATATGTAGAATTGAAATACTTAATCCTTTGGATAATATTAATATCTCAACAAAGGGCTATTATAAAGCTTTACATAGTGATATAGATCAAATAGTGGTGAGAAGAAGACATAAAATAATATGATTATCACAGTTTCTAGATTGTGAAACAAAACAATCATAAGTATGAAAACCTTTTAAACTATGTTCCAAAGATTCAAGGAAATATACTTAAGCTTACAAAAGATGTTGATGATTTATTGATTAGAGGGGATTAGATAAACAGGCAATTCATTAATCCATTCTCTTAATAGATGATCACTTCAGGGGCTTATAGGAATAAATTGAGACACAATTATTCCTACCTAGATATCTCTATAAATCATAAGCATATGAAGAAAAGCATAATGATTGATAACTGGAAAAACTTACAGGATAACACAAACTATGTAAAACCAAATTCAGAATCCTCTTCTTTGTATTAAGGTTCTAGAAAGACTGAGCACATCAACTGTCTACAAAATCTTCTTTCAAAGGTGCAACTAGGTTCAAAGTGAAATGAAAAGTCACAACTTAACAAGCAATGAACAATGAATCGTGAACCTTGAACCCTGAAAAACTCGAGAAGAGAGTTATTTATACAATAATGAAACTAAGAAAATATCCTAAAACTAATTAAGATTTATTCTGCGAAAGGAAAGATCTTCATGCAAGAAGATAGGGGAAGCTATTGAACTACTTCTTATTGTCCCTTTATTCAGGTTGTGTTGGCTTTGTTGTTTGATATTTTGCCCTTTAAGCTGCTTGATTTTTTGTACCCTTTACGTTGGTTGATTCCTTCATTTGACCTTTCATCTCATACTCTTTAAACTTTGTGAATATCCTTTGACCTTGCTGAGTAGCCTTTATTGTGTTCCTTTTTACCTTTACTGCGCATTTTAGGTTTTTACTGTTTTCTTCAACAGGAAGATCTTCATATTTGTCATCAAATTGCATGAAGGATTTTTTCTTTGTAAGCCTGAAACAAGAGTTTTTACCTGCAAAACACAGAAAGTGTTAAGAAAAACATAGGTGACATAGAAGGTCATCAATGGCTTTGTTGAGCTTAAAAGGATATTGGAAGGAGTCCAGAGCATATTGGAAGGTAAAACAATGCTTTTATTGGTTGCAGAGGCTTATGGAGGCTTCACTGTGTAAATGGGTGAAACAAAGCCAAAATGGTGATTTTTGCGTTTAACCAGAAAAATAAGTTTCTTTTTTAAATATGGTGCAATAGTGAACAGTGGTAATTTTTTCGTTATTCGGGAGGTGGTTTTGGTTTTCATTGCACCGCTTGTGAGGCACGGGAGGTTTTGGGAGGAGTCACTCGATACAATCTGAGCCTAACACGTAGCAAGGGGAGGTCAGTGGAATATTGCTTTTCAGGCAGGTAATGCTCGGAGAGAGAGCCAACCCAAAATTGTTGATGGTCATTGGATTTGAATGTATTAGATCAGATGATGGTGTAGTGAAACCAATGATTAGTTATGGTTGTATGGTTTTACTATGAGTTAAAAACTTAGATTAGCAGTGTTCTATGGTTAAATAGAGGTTTAGGTCGATTTTTTTGTTTAAATTATAAAAAAAAATTAACAAAGAAAGCCTTCCCAAAATACGGTATGGCGGACTTGAAATATTATGAATTCAGGAAAATAAATGACGTCGGGTCTGGGCTCATCGGATATCACAATCACAGTTTAGCAAAGGAAAGGCCCATCACAAAGGAATGCGATAAGGGCCGAATGCAATATGCAAATAAATCATGGATAATACTGCATCGAGTCTTGGTTCCCATCACATATCAGAGATCGCAATGGCGGAGGCTGTATGTTTTGACCGAAACTTGCAATGAGGGTGGATGCGAAATGAGCAATGAATTATGAAATGTATATGTGTTGGGTCTGGGTCCATCGCGCATTGCATATCGCAATGCAGAGGAGAGTGCATACACATTGAAAGGCTTGCGATCCACCGATGCGATGTTTTATTGAATACATAGTTTTATAATAAAACTAATGGTTTCAGAATATTTTAATAAGGGAGTTAATATATACAAGAAAGGACTTTTAGGGGTTTAATACGTTAAGTTAGCATTAATATGAAATATGAGCGGAAAGGGGAAATATACTAAGTATAATGCCTTTCCATGAGTTATTTGATTTTCACATATATACATCAATACTTAGGCTAAGCATCTTTTTGTGGGTTTTTTGTGAAAAAGGGGATTTAGCATGGGGTTTTCACTCTTCCTATGCAAAAAGGATTTTAACCTTACAAAAAGGGGTTTTTTATGGAAAACGAATGAATATGAACTGTATGAAGGTAGGAAGGGGAACTTAGTAAATATAGTGATGAATGGGGATGATGGAAGTTAATTAATTGATCTTGTAGACCTTCATTTGCTTTGTGTATTTGCATCATTGAAATAGAAACATATCGTATAACATGATAAATGTACATTTTGTCCAATGAATTATCATACTTCTACAACCTTTATTCTAATTACCCTTTTCTTATCCTATCATTTTTTCTTCACTTAATGGGTGCATTTAAGCCAGCAAACCCTTTTCCTTTCTTTTTATTTAAAAGACAAACTATCTAATTCTAACCTTCTAACCTCCAAGGGCTCAAATTAAACTGATGAGCACCTTATTATTCTCTACCTAACTATCAATCTGCCAAGATTAAACAGTTTGGCCAGATCTTTATTCTCTAACTGTAACATCAAATTTAAAGCATGAAGCAGTCAAGATTAAACTATTTGACTGTCATGGGTTGTGGCATTTATGACAAGTAGCACACAACCATTATTTTGCAGAAAAATACTAGTGGCATTTAGGCTTGCTCACTTTCAGAGTTTATTTGTTTCCTTTTCTTTCTAACCTAACATTTTCTTTTTGTCTTGATATATTAGGACATCTAACCTAACATTTTCTTTGATATGGACATCATTATCAAGATATTTTCAAAAACATTTTTTTTTAATATTGTTATGTCCATATCCTATCTTAACATTTTTTAAAAATATTTTTTATTTTTTGACTATTTTATTCTACCTTATCAAAACCAAAAAATGCTAGAACATTTAACACACATATAGTTATGTTGCAGGATCTTCTAGAACATATATGAAGAGAATTCTATATTGAAATCGTGGTTCTTGAGTATAAATTGGATGAAATTAAGGTTGAATTTACCTGGGAGCTCTAAATTCCATAAGAGGATGTTAAACCCAGTGCTATAACAACTCGCAATAGAGGAATAAAAAGTCGTGGAGTGACGTAGCAGGATTAGGAATATGTTGTTTGAAATTTTCACTCTTTTTTTTCCCAACGATATAGAAATATAGTCTATTTATAGGACTATTTTGTCATGGTCTATGGTGAAGTAAAATTATAAGTGCGGACATGAATGAATTTCTCTAGCCCAATAATGGGTCTAGCCACAATAGATACATTCTATGGAAGATTTCCTTAGGTTAGAATCAACCAAGAGGGCCTACCTCTTGGTCGCTTATCCTGTTTGATGAAGTCTTCGCTTGCTCGCTCACTTCATTCTTCAAGTTCCTGAAACAAGTAAACAACAATAGGACACAAACATAATAATAGACAAATTGCAATTAAACCTACTTAACAATTCAAGAAGCGTTAAGACACAAATATGTAATATTACAAAACATGTAGGAAATCAATCGATGGTTGCATATATTAATATCAAAGAGAGATTACAACCATTCTTCTTGACGTCGCAGTCTTCCTCTGACAAGACTAGGTTCTTGCACACTTCTGTTAGCATTCCATGATGGCTTCAAACAACAATTGTTTAAAGGCTCTTCCCTTTGGACTTCACTCCAAACCAAACACACTTCTCCCTCACACAATTAGATGGCTACAATTAGGAATATATTGCTTGTCTAAGAAAAACAGTATACTCACACTCAACCAACACTCTAGATACGACTATCTTGTGCTTGGGAAGAAGGGAGGTTTATATAGGGAATATGGATGAGAGATGGATCTTCTTCTCATGGGAGAAGGACTTATCCCTTGTGGTAGTTCCATCATTATAGGGGGAACGAGCCCAAACTGTCATCCTCGACCCCATTCAGCCAAACCATTTACTAGACTTTCATTACAGGGCTTCTAGAGCTAGAAGCTTCGGCTCTAATTTAAAAAACTTTCCGTAACAGAACCAATGCAACTAGAACACAGCTTAGTCACATCGATCAATGTGGGGAATAATACAAATCTATCTACATTGGCGTGGGGGAGACAAATTCCATTAGCATCGTTCTTGTAAACTAGAAAAAATAGAAATTTAGGGCAGATAGTGCAAAAGGGAAATGATCTGCTCTTGAAGAGGGACATAATGGGATTTTCTCCATGAAGGCAAAGCATGCAGGGTTCACTGTAGAGGTCCTCTAGAATCAAGGATTGGGGGGTACAGGGACAGTGACAAAATGTTGTGTAAAAGATGCCCCCTAAAACATGAAGGTCGAGCTGGAGTGAGGGATGAAATGCTTTATAAATCAGTGTGGGGGACCGGTCTATGGTCGGAAAACTTGCAAGTAAGTATAAATACATGTGCATAAACTAAGATCTCTGTCAAATGGTACATGAATTGTGGCATGGTCACAACCATCTAGAGAATGATCATGTAAATGGATCCAGGTATGGGCACAACTATCCAATAATGAGAAGGATCACATATGATAACTCATGGTTTGGTCGTAGCCAGCCATCTGAAAGAGACATGCATATCATCATAACCATGTCACACCACTTCGCAACCTCGACTTTTGTGATTTGAGTCCAGGGTCTTGTGATTTTAGAGAGTTGCTTGATTACCAGTCAATGATGTAAACTGTTAACAAGCACAAGGGATTTCTCCAATAATGACAATGGCTCTCAAGGTACTCTTAGCACAATTCACAGAATGTGAATACAGGAACTGGAGTTAAACACCTGTGAAATCACTTGATCGAAAGCCAATTATGTGAGCTTGTCGTCAAGTGCGAATAACTTGCCATTAAGGCATGCAAGCTCTAAGGTACTGGAAGGGAGTCTCTCGATCAACTTCCTAGATAATGAGTTGAAGTTGACGGAAAGTGACCCTATCGAAGGAGGGCCATAATGAATCCCACATCATCGACGTGAGACGAGAAGATGCAAAAAATATTTTGGATGATACAAAGAATCAAAGGTAAGTGTAACTGCAGAAGGACAACTATTGAACATATCAACGACACAACAGGAAGTTTTGGTAACTTTTGCATCCATGGGATTGGTGGTCATGATGATGTGGCAGAGATCAAATGGAAGGCAAAAACGAATGGCCCAAACCCAGGAAGGTCAATGATATAGAGGAGGATATCCCAACTCGACATGAAGAAAATAGTGTCATGTTCAAAAGTGAGCTGCTGACATGATTGATAGATTTCCAAATTTCCCCCCCACCGTTTCTGGCGAGTACCACAACTATTTTTTAATCGCAAGGTTGGAGGGGATAGCAGGTGCTTGCACTGTAAGTTCATCCTTAGGACAAATCTTCCCTAGTAAGTTTTATGAGCCTTAGGAAGGAGAGGCTCGTGTTCGTCATGGTGACGATTCCGATGTCATTTAATAGTTTAATGAGTCCAATGAAGGTGTAACTCGATGTCTTTTTCATGTTTAGAGAGTTTGAAAAATACACTTAAAATAAAACTCCACATGGTCCCGTTTCGTATGTTTGTGTCTCTCAAGCCCAAAAAGGTAGAAGACAATACTTGAGAGAACCGCTTGACCATTTTAGTCAAGGAGTACCTTTTTCGTAAATAGTGCCTTCTAGCCCGAAAAAGGGGTAAACCTATACTAGGCATGTGATGTTTTTCATCTGTTAATGAGTTCAAAATGACGAGGGCTTGACCATGTTTTATTTTTTAAATGGTTGGAGAAGAGATGAAAGCAGACCCCCCCATTATATTCTCTTTATTGAGTCAAAAAGAAAAAATACTCAGCAATATTTTCATATGAGTTTATCGAGTCAAGAAAAGAGTTGAAATGTGACTCATCACCATCATCGAACATCCATCACCTGTAGCTACACAAGTAACGTAAAGTTTATTATCGAGTCCTTGAGGTAAAATAGGTCAGAATATTTGCAAAACCTAATATTTTGATGAAAAAATGAATAAAAAGGGTAAAAAGTAAATATATTTTTTGACCATTTATCATTTTACCTTTGCAGTGAAGACTTTTTACCCACTTTTTCCCTAGTTTTCTAGAGCAGATTATGGGAGATCCAGGAGGTCAATCAACGAGCCATCAGTTTTAGGTAATAGTCAAAGCCCTAAGCTCCATTTTCATGCTATTCATTTATGTTTTTAGCCATTTTTTAGGATTTTTAACAAGGTTTTTGAGAAATTGTTTCTCCCTTGGTCAGCACGATTTTTGGGCACGGGATCGTGCCAACAGAGGGTTATTTGAATAACCATCCGCACCGACCGGTGCAACTATTTCTGAGATAGGTGCATCGATGTCGTGGGTAGGGTAAAAACATTTTTTCTCAAGAAATGACTGTTAAACTTCAATTTATGTGCCAAAATTGATCATTGACTCAAATAAATGGCTTTTGTAGGAGAGAAATTGCTGAAAATGGTGGATTGGAAGGAAAGAGAACACGAAGAGGTTGACACCTAGGCATTGAATGATCCAAATTGCCTCGAGGCTTTGAGGGCTTGTGGGCTCCTCAAATTTTTCCTTACACCAGGGATGTAGGCCCAGCCCAAGCTGCTTCGATACTTGATAAGCCTTTAGGACATCAATCGTGAGATTTTTGTCATTGGGGACCAGGAGTTGGAGTTGACAACTTCAAATATCTACTTCATCACTAGAGTGTCTCATAGAGGGGAGCCAGTGAACTTGTATGGGTCATGTCCAATCGGGGCAACTATATCTTCCCTGCTTGCCGAACACTATCTCTTCCTTACTCCAAGTGCTTCTATATTTTTTTATCCAATTTTTTTATAGAATTTTATCCAAAGTTTTTACAGAAGTAAAAGGGGGAGATGAAAACACATTTTCATAGTTTACCAAACATGGTTGAAGACATGGTTTTCAAAACCCTGGGAAGCTAACTAGTAAATGGTTTGCACAGAAAAGTGAAAATCGTTTATGAAGTTTCATTTACTCATAACTATACCAAAAGTGGGTAAAACTAAATATGAAAACAATGGATGGTTTGGGTAAATTATTGTAAATTTCATTTATGAAATTCATAAACAAATAAATGCTACAATGGAAAAGTATTACAAGACATGGTTTTCAAAAACATGGATGGTTTTACAGAGCAAGGTTATTGAAGGAAATATTTTTCTATTTTATTTATGAAATTCATAAAGAAAATAATAGTTTTACAAGTCAAAACAAGACATTGTTTTTCAAAACCACAGGCAAGAATTATTTTTGTATGGAAATATGGAAATATGGAAATACAATGTTATATATTTTTGGGAAATGTTTTATTAAAATATCTTATTCCCCAAAAAATTAAATTAATGTTCTTGAAAATTAAAGAGTGACAAAAAACCAATGATTTCCAAATCATCTCCAAATTTTACGACAATGACTAAGCACCTGAAAGATAATCAATTGAATTATCAAAGTATTTTATCAAAAGACAAGGGATTAATCAATTATATAAAAAAGGATTAGTAAAGCAGATTATGGACATGATTTTAGCATCTAAAGAAGGAAGAAGATCAATAGTCATTCTTATTTAGATTTCGAGGTAGAGATATCAAAACTCAAAAAATACCTAGCAGCAGAAGATTAACAAACTGAGGATTAAAGTGCAATTTTCCAGTAGACACTTTAAGAAGCTCAACATTTCAAGGTAGAAGATTTGCAAACAACTCCAAATTTCATGTAGTTTGTCAGAGATTATTTTTTTTAGTTTATTGTTCATATTTTTATTCCAGAAATCTAGACACAATTAGCTTGATGTAATGCTCTATATATTATTTGATTTTCATTGTAAAAGGGTTGGATTTTGATGCCAAAACCCTACCATTTTTGTAAAGACTTCTATTGCAGAATTTTTAATTGAAGTATTAAAAGGCCTATTAAAAGTCAACATCCTGTTCATACCATTGCTCATTATTTTGTAACAAAACTACAACAATTGTATGTTCGGAGGCAAAGGGACAGATAATAAAGTCTTCTTTGTAATCAGGGATAATAAGGGCTAGCATTTCCATAATAGCAGTGTTAATTATTTCAAAAGAATATTTCCATTCTTTAGTCCATTTTATGGCATTCATCTTTTTAAGCATTTGAGTTATGTTTTTAACAATCTCTACAAAATTGGGGATAAATCTTCATAAGAAATTAATCTTTCCTAAAAAGGCTTGGACCTCCTTCTTAGTGCGAGGAAGTGAGATTCTTTGGATCACCTATACCCTCTCGAGATCAATCTTGACTCCATGGTAAGACACGATATTCCTTAGAAATTTACCCTCTATCATAATGAAAGTATTTTTGGGGATCTAAGGTTAAAACATACCTTCGATATTTCTGAAAAATGATGTTTGAATGATTTAGATTTTGGTCATCGCTTTGAGTGAAACTAGTCATATCATCTAGCTGGATGGAAATAAAGTGGTCATTCTCCTTAGTGAAGGAAATATCCATCACCCTTTAGAAGGTGGTCATGAAATTCATTAAATGAGAAGGCATTTTTTGATACATGAATGTTCCCAACGGGGTGGTAAAAGAAATTTTATGCATATCATAGAGGGTGCTTCTGTTGACTATCAACAGAGTGGCGGGATCCCAAGTAGAACATGAGACTAACAAGTTGAAATTCCTTTATGCTATTGACTGCACAACTCCTATGATCTTCAATTGGGAAAAGGCCATGAAGATGAACATCAAGTGCCAGTTGTCCAAAGCCGAGGTGGGGAATCTGAAGCAATTTGGCTTCAAATCAGTACTTGTAGCCCTTTTCCTAGAATGAGTGCCAATGTTCCATTATTAGTTGACTAAGGTTGATCCTCCTGCACCATGTGATCCGTGGATGGCTCGCTGGACTCGTTTGATGCCCAAGATTACTGGGGGTCAACATATTTCATACTAACTGACATTCTTCTCATGGCTACTATGGAGCGATAAAAAGGGTCTTTCTAACACCTAATTACCTCACATTAATTGTCAACCCAGAGACAACTTTTTATTTCAAGAGTGTACTCATTCTGAGGCGGCTATTTACTCAAGAGTAATGTTTTGTAGTATAGCGTTCAGAAAATACAAGGGTAGACGGATGCTAAACTATGACTAAATTACTTCAAAAGGATAAAATCACACAAGGCAGGTTATCAGTCAAGGGTGCAAAAGCGATAACCCATCCCTCTAGAAACTGATGGAAAGGAAATTAGAGCATGGATCATAGGTCTGGGAGCTAGGCAACGACTGCTGAGGCTCACTACAGCCTTAGACATTCTCTCACACCAAAGCAACAAATGCAAGTAAATGGAACAACAATCAAAAGAACTAAATCTCGCAAGTCAAAACCAATTGATTCACACTCTGATATAACATTCTTTTCCCCTCAAGCAAACTGGATGGAATATACTTTATGGAACAACACTCATTGACGAATTATAGAACAACAATAATCAACCATATATGCACGCCTCACATTAATATAGTAATCTGACAATTAAGGATAATACAACTATGTCTCCAAATAGAATATCATTACTTTCGGATTCCAATAATTGGGATTGCAAATGAATAAAATGACAGTAATACTCAATACAGACGCTCTGTAACAGGAATAATTGGTTGCAACTAAAAGCATGCGATCAAATTTGAAAAGATTCAATTATACAATGCAGAGTCATTACGCAGATTTCCTGAGAAAAACCATAAATGCATTAATCGTAACAGAGCATAGCATAGCATATGAAAGGTATATCAGATTACCGAGTAATAAAGATAAGCAAACCACGCAGAAATCAAGTTATAATGATACAAAAGCAATTGTAAAGATATGATACACAACAGCCGCAGCGTACTCCACTAGAGGCTGGGCCCTTAGCCGCCAGCGGACGCTGCTGGGTTACTTCAGAAGGAAAAGAGTGAACAGCAACGCCCAAATTATGTATTAATCATTAAATGGT
>APFE030799440.1:32512-65751 GCA_000404065.3 Pinus taeda
GATGAAGATTAGTGGAAATGGGTGGGATAAGTGTTCAAAAGTGATAATAATAATGGCATATTGACGGCCCAACATATCCCCACACTCAATATGTTGCATGTCCTCATGCAACGAAATCTGAATATATTGCATGTCCTCATGCAACCCAAAAACAAAAACCCATGTGTCAACCAAGCAATAAAAAAAATATGTTCATCTCAGCTCATGAAATGGATAGAACAAATGAATTCTTCCTTAATTAATGAATATTCAATTTTAGCAATCTTTGATGAAGGCATAACAATTTTTACATTGACATTCAACTATATGTATATATGAAGTTGCAACAAAATATGATATAAATAACAACAACCTTCATTAACCATTTTCTCAAAAACTACAACCTTGCTTTTGTTGAAATTTGGCAAGTAAATTTATAATATATGAATGCCTTTATGATCCAAAAATCGGACTGTTTTGATGCACGGATCATGAGATATAAACAAAATGGTTGTAGGTGAGAGTGCATGATTTCCGAAATTTTTATGAACCAATTTATCTTGAATTTATCTAGGTATGTGTATTTTAATAGTATGTCTGTTTCCTAGAGATCACAAGAATTGAGTTCATAGTTTTAAAAATATTATGGAAATCAGTTTCTACACTGAAATTGTATGCCTTAAATGGGAAAGAAAATAGAAAACATCCATCATGCGTAGCAATTCCTCCCCCTCTTTGAAAAATTAGCATGCCCTCATGCGATGCTAGAAAACAAAGAGAGGTGGTTGCTACTATATGTTGAATTCTATGCTTGGTGTAAAACAACATGGAATAAGGGAGGTGTTGAAGATGAATAAGAATATAAATGGATGATAAAGAATATGAATGACGTGGTCATAAGAAATAAATGAAGGAATACTCCCCCACACTCGGAAATGATATGCTGCTGAAAAAGAAGGAAGTGGTAAAAATGTGAAATGAAGGATGATAAATAATGCGCAAAATGGATTTTCATTAAATTCTCCTAAATTCGTAATAAATTAGAAATTTATGCTATTTTACCTCAAGTTTTACCTCCAAAAGAAAAATGTGGAATAACATATATGTATTGGTAGTTGTTGAAGCTGATGTAGGCAAATTTGGTGCTGAAGGTGATGCAAAAGGTGGAATCCAGGTAAGCACATAATGTCTGAAGAATGGTTCATGTTCACAAGTTGCTTGAGCCGCTTTTGTTAGTTGCAATAGGGTGGTCATGCTACGAATAGAATTCTGCCCATACTTGTTGTTCTCCTGTAAACAAAACACTATTTTGCATACAATGTTCTTGAATCCATAGTGTTAGCTTTGAATAGCAACAGATAAGATGCATGCAAAATTTCAATTAGAAAAACTTATGTATACATGCAATACTAATATGTTGTCAAATCTACAAGGTATGGCAAAGTGCAGTAATCATATCACATGCAATCCCATAATGCATACATTCCCCCTCTAATTTGAAAAATGGGTTCCATAACCATAAAGGCATATGAAAGGAGTGGTGCTGACAGCAAGGCAATGGAATGAACAATATATCAGTAAATGAAGCAGAGTACACTTATCAATGATAGGACGGTGAAAGCTATGGTTATATTGAGAGAAAAATGTGTAAATATAGTTATGAATAAGAGATAGGATGCTTTGGATTGATGATAGTTTGTGCAAAACGAAAAAGGACACATGTAAAAAATGCTCTGACATATCTAGCTGAAAATGAGGTGATTGATCATAAAACAATTTCTCATGCGTAAAGGTTCAAAACAGGGAAAAAGTTAAGGAAATAACTTCTCTGATAAAAAGAAAATAAGAAAAGGGTATTATAATAATAATTGACGAAAAGATATAACTTGAATACCATAAGCAGAGCTGTTGTTGCCAGCAGGTATCCATAGCCTCGGCAAGGTTGCTTTTTAACCCATATGAGCCAGAATCCGCAATTTATAACTACAGAGTTTCAGTCATGTTCTACATAAGAGATCAGTGTGCTAGCATGGTAACCAGATAACCACACTGTCATTCACTGGGATGTAGCAAAAGTGATCAGGTCGGCTCGTGATGAGACCTCATGTTCCAAGGATAATTTGGCTATCCAATGTATCATAACCCTAGTGTGGTGGCCATAATGGGAATGTCACTTTGTTACTGCCTTATGAACATGGTAGGCTAGCTCGTAATGAGACCCCCTATCCTCCATCTGCGAACAAAGTTTTGTTGTTATTACACATTTTTATGATAAAAAGAGGGAGGCTCAGTACTCCTTAAGAGCAGGGATGGTGGAAGAAGTTAAACATGTCAATAGAAAAATATACCCATAATCTCATGTATTATAGATAGAGAAGATTATAACCAGGAAGGGTGGAACCAGCATGGTATTAAGATGATCAATCAATATCATGTTCAACAGAAAACAATGCAGTAAAGTAGTATATAAATAATTGTGTTATTTTGAAAATAAACTATCATCAAGGAGCTGTCCTGTTAAAGATCATAACGTAAATGATATTAACTCACTTCAATAGAATCCATAATTCTTGTTCTCATAAAAATAGTGTACTTCATACCATGAAAGAGAATCAAGAAAATGTGGTTGAGATGAACTAGGAATAATCCCACAAGAGAAAGGAAGGGTTGCTCTTAAAAATATTCTCAAAGTGTTGCTTTTTTTGAAGGAACAACAAAAAAACTCAAAAAGAAAGTGGTGGTCTATGTAGCAAAGAAAATGCATACCAAAAAAACAAAAATACACACAAAAAATGTGAAAATGCAAATGTCGTTCTTTTGGAAAAAAAGAACAGCAAAAAGTAAAAGTGTCGTTCCATTTCGAAAAAGGAACAGCAAAACGTGAAAATGCAGAAGTGCTATTCCATTTCGAAAAGGAACAGCAAAACGTGAAAGTGCAGAAGTGCCGTTCCATTTCGAAAAGGAACAGTAGCTGTTCCATTTCGAAAAGGAACAGCAAAACGTGAAAGTGCAAAAGTGTTGTTCCATTTCAAAAAGGAACAGCAGTTGTTCCATTTCGAAAAGGAACAACAAAATGTGAAAGTGCAAAAAGTGTTGTTCCATTTCAAAAAGGAACGACAAAACGTGAAAATGAATAAGTGCTATTCCATTTCGAAAAGGAACAACAAAGCGTGAAAGTGCAAAAGTGTTGTTCCATTTCAAAAAGGAACAACAGCTGTTCCATTTCGAAAAGGAATAGCAAAATGTGAAAGTGCAAAAGTGTTGTTCTATTTCAAAAAGGAACAGCAAAATGTGAAAATGCATAAGTGCTATTCCATTTCGAAAAGGAACAGCAAAACGTGAAAGTGCAAAAGTGTTGTTCCATTTCAAAAAGGAATAGTAGCTATTCCATTTCGAAAAGGAACATCAAAATGTGAAAGTGCAAAAGTGTTGTTCCATTTAAAAAAGGAACAGCAAAACGTGAAAATGCATAAGTGATGTTCCATTTCGAAAAGGAACAGCAAAACACGAAAGTTCAAAAGTGTTGTTCCATTTCAAAAAGGAACAGCAACTGTTCCATTTCGAAAAGGAACAACAAAATGTGAAAGTGCAAAAATGATGTTCCATTTCAAAAAGGAACAGCAAAACGTGAAAATGCATAAGTGCTGTTCTATTTCGAAAAGGAACAGCAAAACGTGAATGTGCAAAAGTGTTGTTCCATTTCAAAAAGGAATAGCAGCTGTTCCATTTCGAAAAGGAACAACAAAATGTAAAAGTGCAAAAGTGCTATTCCATTTCAAAAAGAAACAGCAAAACGTGAAAATGCATAAGTGCTGTTCCATTTCGAAAAGGAACAACAGCTGTTCCATTTCGAAAAGGAAAAGCAAAATGAACCGTGAAAAAGGAACATCAAAATGAATGGCTGAACCAAAAAGTGCTATTCCTTTAGAAAATAAATAGCAAAACGAAAATGATGTCCCTTTGAAAAAGGAACAGCAGGAACGACAAGAATGCACACAAATGTTGTCCCTTCAGAAAAGGAACAGCAAAATACATAACCATAAAATGCAAACACACAAAGAATGAATTAGCTGTTCACTGCATTGATGCTGAGGATGAGTTGCACTTTGAATGAAGCAACACTTGAAACACAAAATGTAAGAGAAATTAGAAAAGAAACAACAAAAAGCAGTATGTAAATAAATAAATTGAGTTACAACAGCTATGATGTTATGTCAAAAAAATGATCTATTCCAAAAAATGTTTTGGCAGCAAAGACATGACATGAATCTTCAAATGGTAATCAATTCTTCATTTGTTTAATTATGAATCCGTTGGGTAATGAGTTGGATGAGACTCCCTTTGTTTCATAAAATTTCTTTCAAAAATCACTCGTCCATAAATTGACCTTCTTTATTTTCCCAAGACTTGCAAAAAACGAGTGTCTACCTACAATAAAACATTAAATCATGGAGAAAGAGAGGTGATCGGGCTCCCCCAATCCAAAAATTATGCAAAAAAACTAACAAGTAGTTACTCTGTAGAACAAATCCACGGAGAAAATAACAAAGTAAAATTTATTTGTCACCTGCGGGAGAGCAGTGGCCAATCATGCTAACCTGCAGTGTTTTAATCACAACTTCTTTGTTTTTCATCGAAATTGAGTGATTCCAAAGCCAAATGAGAGCCAATTCAAAGTTTTATCTCCAGTAGCAACAAGTTTTAAAAATTCAATGATATGATATGTCAATTTTAGTTAGAACAACCTGCATAACATAGTCATTTTCGATTACCCGGCTTAGACCAACAGTTGATATTTCAAACATAACTTTTTCCTTTTATGTCGGATTCGAGTGATTCAAATTGGAAGAATTTATGGGTCAAATACTGTAAGGAACAACCGGAAAGACATATTTTTAAGGGTGCTGATTTATGATAGACAGTCAGTATTTTGATCATAACTTCCTCATACGATATTGAAAATGAGTGATTCCAATTGTATTGTAAACTAGATTCATAGGGGAATCTACCATAGAAACAAGTTTTAAAAATTCATTCATTTAGGCCTCCAAAAACTGACTGTCCCAACTCTTTTCCTGAGCTGCCCACTAGACACCCTGTCAATGTTGTGTTTCTAACTTTTTCATTTCAAATCCAAATTGAATGATTCAAATTGGGTTAAAAAGTATACATCAAGGGATACCTAGAGTAGAAATAGGTTTTAAAAATTCATTCATTTATGCCTTCAAAAACTGACTGTCTCAACTCTGTTCGTGAGCTGCCCACTAGACACCCTGTCAATGTTTTGTTTCTAACTTTTTCGTTTCAAATTCAAATTGAGTAATTCAAATTGGGTTAGAAAGTAGACATCAAGGGATACCTAGGATAGAAACAAGTTTTAAAAATATTCACTTTTGGTCCCTCAAAACATGACTGTCCCGGCTGTTTTTCCAGAAATTCCATCAAGCCCGCAAGCCAAAAAAATGATATTCAAGCATTTTTTCATTTTTTCCATATAAGTGTTTGTAGAACTATTATTTCCATTATAATTAATCTACATACACAAATTAATTAAAAAAAATTATCACCAATGTTAATTTGCATAGCATGTTGCAACAAAAAACAACTTTACCCACCCGTGGGAAGGGTGGGTAAATTTGGCAGTTCAACATTGTAAGCATGTTGTACTAGTTTATTGTGGCGAGGGTGTGGAATTAGTTGAGCAAGGCATTGTGTATGGAATGGAGCCTTTTGATGATGTGGTTGATTGGGTTGTGTGAATGAATATGATATGCAAGCAGGATGTTGTGGAAGAGCTGGTGGAGAATATGGAGAATGTGCTTGTGCTACAAGATGAGGGAGACTAGTCATGCAATCATAAGGTAAACCATGCCAAGCTTGTAGACAAGATTGGTGGTTATATTGAAATTGACATGGCTTCCCTAACACATTAATATTCCATAATGGATTATGCAAGTAAGAAAGTGGAGAGGGAGTGTTTTGAACCATACCTGTAGGCCATGATTTCCATGGTTTTGACCTTGTTGCAGCTTCCTTGCCTCTTTGATATGCTACTTCCATTCTAGATAAAGAAGAGTGAGTATATATGAGATGCTCCTTTCAGTCTTGAGGGTAAAACACTTCATCCAATTCTTGATTTTTATGAACCTGCAAAACATCCAACTTTTCATTTAGAGAACTAATAAAATCAACTTTAAAATTTTCAAATAAAACATTGATTTCAGCTCTTATGTCTCCTATTCTTGTAGCAGATTTGGAAAAGAAGGAACAAACATCTCTAGAATTCTTACCAGCCTTAGAGATTTCTCTTAAATACCTTATGCACAATTCACAAACATCATCATTTGACAACTGAAAAACATCACCTTTTCCGATCAGATTTAAGAGTTCTAAAAATTTATCTTTGATTCCTTTAAGAAGGCGTGTTTTTAAGATCTCTTTTTCCAAATGCTTATATTTTGATTTTTGAAGGTTGTATTGAAATCGATCTACATAGTCCTCCAAACTTTCATCTTCCCCTTGTATCATACCGAAAATATCTTCATTGGATTTGCAATAGTCTTCGTACTTCTTCAAGAATATGTTCTTCATGTCCTCCCATGATTGGATGCAATTCCCACCTAGGCTCATGAACCATCGGAGAGCTGCTCCTTTTAGAGTAAGAGGAAACACTTTCAATATTTGATCATTAGTACAATAATCATATCCTCTACAAAGTATTTTGAACTCAAATAAGAATGTATCTAGATCTTCATTTGCTAAACCATGAAAATTTGGTAAATATGGGAGAATTATGTGCATTTGTGTCACTCCTAGATCTTTGATAGGAAATTCAAAAGTAGAAACGTGAGTCATTTCTTACCATAGTATAAGATGTTCTTCATGTGTTTCTTCGAGGCTCCTTCTTCAAATGTTCTTGTCAATCGATTAGTGAAATGGATGGTGCTTACATCACTATTTGCGTGAGATCATGTGATTCATTTTTTAAAAATTTTCTATCTTTTTCCTAATCATTCACACAAAAATTCAAACATCTATTTCTACCCTAGGTTCTTTAACAATTATGTTGGAAAGCGGGTGGGGGAGTAGGGCTTTTACATGCTTCGTACGCAGGTTCTTACCTTCCGTTTTTAATACCCAATTCTTTCCTAACAGGCACTCATCAAATGCACACTACTCTTTAAAAATGGCTACACTCTCCCCGGCAACGACGCCAAAATGTGGAGCGATAAAAAGGTGTCTTTGTAACTCCTAATTACCTCACATTAATTGTCAACCCAAGGACGACTTTTTATTTCAAGAGTGTACTCAGTTTGAGGCAACTATTTACTCAAGAGTAATGTTTTGCAGTATAGTGCTTAAAATCCAAAAGTAAATGAAAGCTGGAAACAAAATCTAATTGGAACAACAAGAAACTGAAATTTTCTAAACTAAAACATTCACTCAAACAACCATCAATCAAGGATACAGTAGCAATAACTCATTCCTCTAGAAATTGATGCAATTAAAATCAAACTGGAACAAGACAACCAATCTGGGAACAAGGAAGCAATAACCAATGTTCTCTACAGTTGACAGTCCTACTTTAAAGCAATTAAAAGGAAATCGAAATTGAACTGAAGCTGTTATTGAAAGTGAACTAAGAAAACTCTTTAAAAGCAAACTCTTGCAATTAATCAATAGAAACAAATAGCAAAGTAAATGGATAGCAAACTGGAATTAAAGGAATCGATTAACCAATCCTATTGAACAACAATCTGTAATAAATATCAATCAAATAGAATAGCAAATGGAATGAAACCATAATTGAAATAGAACAACGAAGCTTTATATTTCAAATGAGCAGCATAACAATATACGTTGAGAAGGATAATAATCTCTGTTATGATGAAAAAGAACAACCACACGATTCAAGCTCAACTTGTGCAATAAAACAATTTCATAAAATATTATAACAGCTCGCTACAAAAACATGAAACTGTAAGGCAATATGATTTAAAGAAATAGGAACTAAATCAAACCATCACACGGTGGAAATTGGAAAGATATAATACAACATCAGCATACTCCACTAGAGGCTGGCCCCTTAGCCACCAGCGGATGCTGTTGGGCTACTTCAGATCAGGTGAATGAACAACAACTCCCAAATCATATATTAATCATCAAACTGTGAAATCATTACAACAGCTAAAGCTTTGAGAATTACAACATGCAACAATCTCCTTTTCCTCCTATTCTATCCTATCCCATCATCATTCTTGAATTTCCAACTTTGAATCCTCAACTCTCCCTCATTTTTCCATTCTTTTTCCCCTCTTCCTCTCTGATCTCTCTTTTCATTTAAATAGAGAGAGAGCAGAGAGCAATTAAAATAGAGATAATTACATGATTCTATTAAAAAATTGGATTGTTTCCAACCAATTGATCAACAAGAAGATATATTTCCATCCATCTCTCAACAAGAGCAAGAGGAATTTGGCTTTGTAGCTGAGCTTTGGAGGATGGCCGCAACAACAAATCTAAGAAAATTATGCTCAAATAACACTACGTTTCTCTCAGTACAAGTCGAAATTGGGCAAATCGTCCAACTATGAAGTTAATCGGGTCCATTCTGAACAAAACCCATGTTCCGGATTTTCCAAATTCATCTTCATTTGCTTAGAATCTCAACCGCAAAACTATCACTCCTTATTCCAGTGAATTTCTGAGTTGGCACTTTTAATGATCAAATCTTCAATCTGGAAATTACCTTGAAGGCTAAAAATGGTGAATAATGTTACAACCAATTTATTAAAACTATCATGGATAAAATCATGCATAATCATAATTTATTATAAATAAAGGAAGATAAATAATATTCATCCATAAGAGCATAAATCATTTATAAAATGGATTTAAATGATAAATTATAACAAATGATATAATAAAGAAGAGTAAAAATGGATGAAATAAGTGTTACAAAGTGGTCGTATTCATGGCCCAACAGTCGCGTCCAAGGAGTAGATTATAATCTAAAGGTCCTTGAACTACCATAACGTTCACGTGAACAGCTTTCCTTCTCAAAGTAATGGGCACATTTGGAAGGATCCCTAAAGGTCGACTGGTTCCCTTGTCGAAGCTTGTTAGATTTCTCATTTCTGGCAAAAGTAATGGCAAACCAAGCGCTTTCCAAGCAGTTGAGGAAAGTATACTCACAAAATCCCCTTCATCAATGATGGTACCAACCATGACCATTTTGTAAGCTTGTACAATGATTCTGAATGGTACTTTGGTTGGTAAATGGGGTCTGCCTAGTAGATTCCAATCGAAGGAAACAGCTAGGTTGCTTGGTGGTGGGACCAAATAGTCAGCCGTATATGACTCTGATGAACTTCCTTCCTGCAGCAAAGGAACGGGAGGACTGCCCCCAAGCTCATCGGAGTCTGTGTTGATGAAAAGAATTTAAATGGTGTCGTTCTCTTTCTCTTTAGTGACGGTATCATTCGAGGATGAACACTCTGAAGGCAAGACCAGGTCAACTGTCGTATCGACCCTTTGGTTTTCATCTGGTATGGATTCAGAGGGTTCATTTTCAATGATAGGTGCTTCGGCTGACCATAATGACGGGCTAGCCAGATTTTTAACTAGTGAAGGGCTTGGCAAGAGTTTTTGATATCCAAGAGGAAGTCATAGTGGTGAAACCGAACGATTATCCAAAACTCTTTTAGCCTCTTCAAGGAAGGGACAATGGTGGACAGCATGATTGCCTTCACACAACTTACAAGGAAGTTTAGGATTCATTCTTTGTCCATGTGCTTCACTTTCACTGGTTGATGGTGAGCATTCAATGTGATCGCCAGAGGTTTATGCTACAGGATTGTGCAAACGAGGAGACCAGTCCCTTAAGATCTGAGGGATGCAGGGACAATCTCGGTGATAGTGGTCTCCATTGCAAATGACGCAAGGAGATTTAGGTTTTGACTATGTGGTATGTGAATTTTTGCTAGACGATACTTGGTTGCTCCCTTTCGACTATGGTTCCTCTTTCTTCTTTTCCTTTTTCTCTTTTTGCTTCTTCTTCTTCTCAGTTACTTGACTTTTAGCCTTATCGGCTTTATCAAGCAAAGAGGAAGGAGGAGAGGGAGAATCAGATGAGGTAGAAGGTTGGGAGACAACTCTAGTGTCATCTAGTTGCTAATTAGGCTGTTCAGGAATTACGGGATTCTAACAATAGAGGTAGAGAAGAGCCAGACCAACAAACCAATTGTCAATCGTGGAAGTGACAAAGTGGCAATATGGGGTGGACCAACATCTCCCCAAGAGGAGAAGGGACTAGGATTTCCTTCACGGGGAAATCCTTGGTTGGTAGACTCCATTTTCTCAACCTGAAGATCAATGGGGGAATTTATGACGTTATTCCGATTAAAATAATTTTTTAGATGCTTGGACGCAACTTGTTTTTTCAATTTTAAAGAGTTGAGAAAAAACAAAAGATGACTCTCGTCGCCTTCGATTTTTATTGAGCTTGAAGTGACAAGCGCTCAGAGGACCTTTTCCTTTAAGGAGTCTAAAAAGGAGCAAAATGGACTTCTCTGCAGATCTAGGAAGAGAGGATTACCAAACCAATCGTAAAACTGCAAAATACTTTTTATGCTACGGCAGTCAATCTTCCTGAATGCTGTGTTCAGTGCATTACGATCAATAGGGCGGAAAACACAGCTTCCTAAGGATAAAGGATGCAACCTATTGTGGTCTCCCAATATAGACGCGACGGTACATGGGAGCACAATTCCGTACTGGAACTTGCCATCTCAAAGTAGAGGAATCACCCAACCAACACTGAAAGCAATAGTTACCAGGCTTTACGATGCCGGAATACGTCTCTAGCCTAGACCTCTAGATGTTGTGCATTAAGTTCCAAAGCGTTGTTAGATTCATTGAATTTATTTTAAGTTGATCTTGCTTAACATTTTTCCTTTCACGTTCACCACATGATGTATGTATAATTCCTAAAATGCAGTCTAAGATGATAAACAAACATTTTATCTTCTTTTAGCAATGAAAATCCTAGCTACTAAAGGGAAGAAAGTGAAGCATCTTTTCTTCACAGAGCACAGAGCACATGCTAAAATGCACAGTCCTAAATCAAGCCAAGCATTCAAAATGCAAATGCACATGCATGTATTTGTTTTTCAGCTCTCTTAATGTGTGAATGACGTTAAGAAAGGTATACGCAAAACTGAATTACTTTTAAAGCGACAGTACTCAACAAAATTCTTTTTCAAAACGAAGTGAAAGCAAGAGATAAACTTTGCGATTTTGAAATGGAAATTGCTTTTCGACACTTTAAAACTAATAATTCAAATCCTATGCAATAGTAACTGTATAATCGACTATCTAAAACAATGGAATTGCATTCTAAAACTGAAAATGATAGCTACGACACTTTCAGATCTAAAGACAACAGTTCGACTATGCTACTTTTTGCAAAAGAGAACTAAAATGACGCACAATACATAAAAAAATATTTATAGTTCTTTGCACTAAGGAGGTGGAATAATGCTAGAGAAGGGGTTTTCGCAGAAGTACACTGACTACAGACAGCAAAACTATTGAATAAGACTGAAAACAGTGAGAAAAATCCACAGTCGGAGAGTAAAGTCAATCCTCCCTGACCATCGCACCTATTACACAATGAACTCAGTATGCAGCACACCTACTCCATTCCTGAAGTGAGATGCATATAGGTTGCATTGAAGGCAGGGTCCAATGGTAGTAGTGTGAGACTTTGAATGAGATTTCACTCACAGTTTGCAATCTAATTCAGGTGCTTAGGCTAAATAAGTAAAGATCAATGTATGTAAAACACAGGGGTGATCTAAGAGGTTACTAGAGCCACCACTTAGGGCAATTAGATTGCTTGCAGATCTATTGTTTAATTCATAAACAAAACATGGAGATTGACTGAAGTAGCATTGATCTACTTTGCATTTGTATGAAAAATGTAGTTTGAAGGCTAGCTGGCTTGACTTCAGGCTCCGTTTGTATGTTTATAAAAGAAACAAGGATAGATAAGCTAACAAGTAATATGGTCGCTCCCTAGTGGAGTCACCATTTTGTTATCTGGGAATAGTGTCCACTCAGATGCTGCCATTCCCACTAAGATAGGTGGCTATATTAGAAACAAACAATCAAAGTCTACTATTGATTCCTTTTATGAAAATAGATGAGAAGAGAACCAAGAGGGCCAACCTGAGTCTTTTGCTCAACTTCCTCTCCTTCTTGATAGAGTTTTTTCGCTTCTTCTTTGTCTTCCCAGCTTCAAAAGAACCTGTGGAATCACAACAACATACTACTATGCAAGAAACAAGGATCTAAATTCATAAATTAGGCAGGATCAGATGTGCATTAACCATATACATGCATATATAAACAAGTACACAAGAATATGGAAGGACATAAGAATAGCTTTATTCAGATGAAAAGTAGAAATAAGATTACAACCATGTGCTCTGACCCAGCATCATCCTCCAGCTAAGAAGCCCTTCTTCACCTCAAGCAAAGCTAGATAACCCAACACTGTGAATATACACCAGAATACCAACAACACTTCTCTATAAGATACAAAATTCCAGCCTCTAGATCTCTGTGATGAGGGATCCATATATAGATGATTACAGAGAGGTGAGTCATCTTTCAGGATCTTGATTAGTGTCCTCTCTCTGATAGTTCCTGCTTCCACTTGGAGAATGATGATCTATTACTCATCCCTGGTCGAAAATGGAGTGGCAAGTGGCAGAGGGGAAGCTTCTGAAAGATTCCATGATCTTCCACCTCACATTTTGTCCCTGCCATTTGTCCATTCCCAACCATTGCACCCTACAGAGGAGAAAATTAGTATGCATCACACCCTGTACATTGGGAAGGTGATATGCATCGCACCCTCTGCATTGAACTTTCAGTATGGTCCAATTTTGACCATTTATGAGCAGTTTTCAGTGGAAAACTTCTGGGAGATGATGTAATCAATTGACATTGTTTCTTTAGGTAGTGAAGCAACACATTTAGGAACTTAAGAGCCCTCAGTTTATGGACATTTGTGATTGGGTTTGAAGTGCCCAAAAATGTCTATAACAGCTCTCTAAGGTGTAATAAGTTTGACACTTAAGTTTTCAAAATTTAGCTCCATAAGAGTACTATTTTATTGTAATGTGACCCAATATACGGATAAAACGAAACATCCTAAGAGGAAACATCCTCACAAAAAAAAAGAAAAAAAGAATCCCAATTATTATTAGTTCTAGCTTCTACTCTCAATGGTGACATATGACCAAAATCGAAGTGTAAGTAGAATGAAAAACATTGCAATTTTTTGGGAAATATACTCTTCTAGAATCCAAATGTTTTAAAAATATGGAGGCCTTATAAGTAGTAATTAAGAATCACAATATCAATCTTGATTCTTCTTATTTGAATACTTATTCTCACAGAAATTAACTTTTTACTTTTGGTTTTTGTTTCAATGAAACCTCTACTTCTTCTTCAAGATAGTATCTTATCGATTATCTACCATCTTATAATATAGTTAAGGATAAAACCATTTATTCCATCTTAATTATTGTAGTGGTAAACGTATATTTGTTGGTGATGGTAGATCTCCTAGTGTTCTACAGTCTGGAATAGTTCAAGTAGATAATTATTATTTCAATGGTATATCATGTGTTCTATGTCTTACTTGTAACCATCTACAAAATCCAGGTGAAGATAAAATATTAGAGTTTTCACCTCACTAAGTTATAATAACAGATTTAAAATATCATAAGCATGTCCATAATACTATAATTGTTGATGATACCACCAAGTTGTACATGTTTGAAAACTTTGAATCATCATATTTTCCCTTAGTTTTTATTGCTCATAGTGATCACTTAAGCAAAATTTGGCATCCATGATTTGATCATTCGTAATATCATTCATTATGGAAAATGTGTATTCAAAATATGATAAATGATCTTCCAATAATTTTCGTACAAAGATGGGTTTTTGTTACTTATGTTATCAACAAACATCATCAACACAATTTTGACAAATGCGTCTCTTGGTAGGTGTTGATGCCTCAAAAATGGCTACATCAACATCGGGGAAAACCACTCGGTTCGGACCTTAAAGGAAACTCCTTTTCCATTTGGTGTGGTGCCTCTGACTAGATATAATGGGACCAGTTTCCCAATGATTGATAAATAATATGGATAAGTGGTTGATTCTCCATTATCTAATGATAATGGATGGATGATTTATTCTATAAAACAATAATAAACAACTTAATCTATCTCGGGAAATTTCCAATTTAGTGTAACTTTTGATGATCTTTATTTACAAACAGGCATATAGATGACTCTATTGGTAAACAAAGACATCCATTCATATGATAATTACTTTGCTCAAGTAGTTGAACAAAGTAATCATTAAAACATTATTACACTATTCCTCATATATCATTGACATAAATATGATTAAAAGAATAACACTCCTTAAAACATTCAATAGTGATAAGTATAAGGACTGTTGTTAAAACACATACATATATCCAATGATAGCAAGATTAAATACATGTGGATTCATATAAAAGAATGGAGCAAAGACATAGATAATAGTACCATATGTAATTCAGATCCTTCCCAATATCGATCACATTCAAATTCCTTCTTCTAACTTAGAACACTTCCATAACATGCAATAGTGCATATCTCATCAAAGCATTTTTCATTAAAATTCAAAATATAGGCCCAATCTTCATAGAAAAATATATCGGAAGCACAATAGTGTGACTTTCAGATCCAAGTTTATACAAAAATTTAGGACCCTTTCTAAATACATGAAAGGGTTTATAAATATTATCTAAGTTAACTAATTATGAAATAAAAATGCTATTAGGTGGTATAACCAAATCATGAAAATCTCCTTGAAATAGGTCTGTTTGCAGTCGATAGCATGATTAACTATTTCGATCGATCGTCCTTTGGCTTGAGCTAGCAAATAGCAAGCATTGGTTGCAATTCTGGAGGGTGACTTAGACGAGAATGCAGTTGGGCTGAATACGTAGCATCATGAATTTCAGGAATCATGTAATTGATTGCATCGGTTAAACATTTGAGTGTTGCCCTTTGACTGTATGGTTTAACTAGGAAGAACCAAAAGGTGTCCCGGGTTAAACTTTGGATGCCTCTGATTAATCGCTCCTTCTTTTCCAACTCCTGATTGGATGTTTGTTCTAATGCTTTTGGCTGACGGCAATTTACCTGGAGTGCACTGTGAAATCAAGTTAGGCAGATAAATAGTATAGTTGATTAACTCGATTAAATTACTGGTTGTTGATCTACATCTTGAAGTTTCTCTTTCTGCTTTCATCAATTGTGACTGCCATTCTAGGAAAAGAATCTCTTTGTGTGATTCTAGAATTTTAGGGAGATTTGTAGCTTGCCCTTCACTGGTTTCTTTCCCAGCAAGAATTTTGGTTAAAGTCTCATCGGCTTGATCCAAATTCTGCCTGGCGTCGACTGATTTTTCAATCATTGATGAAGCAATCTCATAGAGGGGATCGGTAAGGGAAATATTATGACATACTAAATTTAGCTGCTTAATAAATGCTTTATTGATCTGGACAGCCTCGGACTTGAATTCTACTAGTTGACGAAAACTCTTGAACTTCTGTATTTGTTGTGATAATTGAGCGATTTTCTCATCTTTTGTTTTACTCATCTATTCATTCATTTTCATCAGCTTGGCCAATGTTGTAGATAAATCTTTTTTTTTCTGCACTGTGCTTTGGTCTATCCTTTGTTTCTCCTTGAGCAATTGTTCATTTAATTGGTTGTTTACTTGTTGTTGTACTACTAACTATTGTGCTAATTGTTCTATTCTTTGTTGTCTTTCAGATACTTGTGCCTGTAATGAAACAATTGTTTGGTCTTTTTCCTTGAGTAAATTGCTTACTTCCGATGCTTTATCCATAGTAGCTGCCGAGTAGGCTCCGGCATACTGAGAAAGTTTTCTGAGGTCTTCAGAAGGATTGAATTCTTCTTTCCATACCACATTAGCCATCTCTGTCTGTGCAGGAACAAGGGAAGATTGATCAAGCCTTCTCTTTTTTCTTTGTCTTTTACTACAGCCCTATGTTTGGGACTGTAAAATACATCTAATGGTGGTATTTCTTCTACTTGCAAAACAATTTCATCTTATGGATCCTTAGGAATTATCTCTACATCTTTGTTGATGGGTAGGCCAGTGGTTCCTTTAATTGGAATCGTACTTGTTGCTGTCTTATGACCAACTGTCACTTCAGGTGTACTAAAACCCTGTGAATTCTCAGGATTTCTTATAATGGAATCGAATTGTTGCCATTCTTTAAGGAGCTTGGGATCGATTTCAGTATCTATATGCATGTGTTCACTACCATTCTCCTATTCTTTCTCCTATGCTTTCTCATGTTTTGGCTCTTTTCCTTTCTCGGGAATTTTTTTCCACAACAGGAGGTTTGTTACTAGTTTGTTGTTCAGGATCGCTTGACTGGATTACTGGGGTGGTAGCCAATAAGTCCAGAGGTAGAGTTTGCAACCTCTGTTCTCTGAGCCTATTGAACACTTCCAGCCCTTCATCTTTATATCTGATACTGGCCAATGTTTTTACCTGAAATAATGATTCTACTAGGGAAAACAGGTCATCAAATTGATCCTTTTCGTCATTGAACCTTGTAAGTTAGGCTTGTTCAAGAACATTATAGGCAACTTTTCAAGGATCATATTGTCTATTGGGGATGGTTGCAAGATTGAGCATTTTTATTTTTTATGCCTCCTTTTCTGCATGTTTATAATCATGGAGAGTGTAAACACCACATCTCAAAGGAAATGTAGGCCATACCTGCTTCTTAGAATTTTTAAGAGTTTTGGATATCCCTTCTCTTGTTATTTGGTAGGCCAATTCCCGAACTAGTAGCTTATCGGGCACATACAGAGGAAGGACATGGGGTCTTTTAAATCTACCAAAAATCCTTATATAAGTGAACCTGTCTTCTCCGAACCAATTACCAACTGCAGTCAAGTCTATCCCTGCTTCCTCGGAAATCCTCAAGGTAGGCTTCTCAAAAATAGCATAATAGGCACACAACATAAAACCATTGCAAATTTTGTACAAATTATCTTTGTAGTGGGCTTTCCATAACATTTGATGATAAATATGGATTGGCTTTGGGTTCTGGGGAGTCCATCTCCACCAAGTACCGGATACTCAGAGTTAAAACAAGGAGTGTCCATAATATAAGAACTGTAATAAAAGGGGGAATGATCCTGGTAGTTTTGCGTGAATTTGATCTAAATTCAAGAATTGTTGTGGCCAATTTGTTGGACAAAATGTTTGCTGAATCCATCACATAACTATTAACTGCTGCTTGCATTAAAGGGACCATTTCAATGGTGAATTTAGCAGAATCATGTATCCCCCACAGTCTACACATCATAGTCCTGGCATAACAGTAAGGAGAAGCCAATGAATCCACGGAGTACTTACCTGATGATTCATGTTTGTTCTTCTCGGCAGTTATGTCTCCACTGCTTAATCGGCGCCGATTCTGTATCATTTTCATTCGTAAATTTCTCAAGGAAGGATTTGTTGTACCTCTTTTCAGGTTTGGGCAAGTGGTACATTTTCCTTAGATCATCAAGCTAGAACAAGCCGTAAATCCTCCTGTCAATTGTGCAAAATGTTCTGTTTGAAAGGAGAATTTCCTCTAGCACCCACCTCACTATGTCAGTGTGTGGAAGAATCTTTTCTCGCGCTGCTATTCTGTGCAAATATGAACAGGCTAAATCTTTGAGGGATGTTTCCGATTTGTTAGCTGAGTCAGTTGTGGCACTTTCTGATATCTGCTCAGGCTCCTCTGCTTCAATTAAATTGTAAATGCTTTCCCAATTGGTATTTCCAAGGCCGAAGCATGTAGTGTTTGAGATTAACCCTTTTTTGCTTGGTACTGGATCCTTGGCTAGCTGCACTACTGCTGTAGGAGTCGCGGCTGCAGATTTCTTTGATTTCTTCCCCATTTATTTCAAATTTCTTATTTGAGCGGAGTTCTGCACAAGAGATGAGAAAAACATGATACAGAGAAATGCTTCTATAGACCAATATGAAAGAATTACGTCGATCAGTAGGTGATAACTGATTATAGTGAAATTTCCGCGGATAATATCTACAGAAAAATCTCCCCTTAACTACTTCCTTGATTAGCCGTTTAACCTGTCAATCATGGTAAAGGAGGTTTCAAATTTCCATCACATCATTTATATGCCAAATGATTCACTGAAGCGTGGCTTAGATTTCTTTAATGGATAATTAGAGGTAAATCATGAATCAATGATTGGTAACGTGAAAGGAAAGGCTTTAATATTCGTTTAAAATATCTCCGATCACCAAAAGGTGACATAATGCATGAAAACCTTTTAAATACGCTTTCGAACTATGCGCCTCATTTAATGCATCATAATTGGGGAATGGATTCGGGTCTTATTACTGTGTCAATGTGATTTCGCTGATCACCAATTGTGATATGCTTTATCGCATCGGAGGATTCGAGTATGCCTTTAATCATATGTTGACTCGTTATTGCCTATTGCCAATGGCGATACACTTTATCGCATCAGAGACATCAAGGGGGCTATTTCATTGTGCTTTGTGATTTTCCTTTCCCGATATCCGATGTGATTATCTTTTCGGATCAGAGTGAGTGAATGTGTCTTTATATATTTTTCCCTTGTTATTACGGTATGCGATCTTGCGATTGCTTTATCGCAATAACAAAGAAGTTTATAATTTTTAAAAGACACACTTTATTTCTATTCAAAAGCTTTTTAAAGTACTTCATTTACATTAATCCTTCTGATAAGGGTTTTTCTTATCATGGTTAATACCAATTTATTCACACATCTAAGTTTATTTTAAAAGGGACCCATTTCATATTATGATTTTGTATATAAAAAATTTATGAAATGCGGGGTTTTTGTACAACACAACAATTGGCGATTCACTGGGAGAAACAATTATCTCTGAGAAATTAATTAAAATACTTAAACTTTCTTAATCTAGAAATCTTACCTGATAGAGAAAATTTAATATAACTAGGTAATCATAAATTCTGAATAAAATGATAACTATTTGCTATTTCCTTCTGTTCTTAGAACTAAATACATTCTAAGTCTTAAGTAAGCCTTAATTGGTTGATAAATGATGAAACAAAAGACTTTTCCAACTTAGCTTTTATAATAACTCCTTTGTCATAGGTAGAGCCTCTGCTGCCAGCAAACGTCTAGAGTCTCGACAGGGTTACCTTTTAACCATTTGATCATTCATTATTCCATCCATTTCAGAGTATAATTAAAAAGAATGAATTCAAAATATATGTTTCCATATTTTTTGTATTACTTTTTTCTTTTTTCTTTATTTTGTATGATAAAAAGTCCTTGTCCTGGTTTGGTGGCCAGCTATTGACAATGCCATTCAATGGTTGTAATTTAACTGAACAAGCTGGCTCGTGATGAGACCGCTTGTCTTATATTTATAAGCCATTACCCTATTTTGGTATGTAGTATTGGTAATTTCAGTTGAACTATTCCCCTATGACCATGGTAAGCAGGCTTATAATAAGACCTCTTATCTTTTATATCAAATATTTTTTAGAATTACACTCTGAGTAATTATAACTTTGATGGATGGGATGAACAATTTTCTCCTCTCCTTAAGAGAATATGGATGACAGGGTGAGAATTGAAGATGCTAAGATTGAATTGGTCTCTATTTTGTATTGATAACCATTTTCAGGCTTTTTAAAACTTTGAAATGATTTACAGTAGTTATAAGTTTTGAGAGAATTTCACAAAAATAAAATGGGGTATTCAGAATCTAAAAATACCTAATTTCCTAGAAATTTCTTTTTCCTTTAAGGCTTCCATTTATTAAAAGTAAATATCAAAACTATTTTCTTTTGAGTAACTTCTTCAATTTAGCAAAGACCAATGAGAGGCTTTTTACAACTTTATTTTCCTAAGATTTTTAACAAAATAAATTATGCACACAAATTCTGCTAAAAATTGAATATTTACAAAAGTAGAAGGGGTTACCTCCTCAATTGAAGAATTTCTTCAAGATAAGGTCGTTAACATGAAGAGAATCTCTCTTTCCTGATAGATATTGCAATATGAATGTAGAAGGGCCTATCTTCTCGCTGATATGGAATGGTCCAAGCCACATTTTCTGGAACTTAGTATGTTTTCCTTTATTCTCATGGGCTTTGTCCCATTTCAAAACCAGATCACCAGCTTGTAAATGTTTTCAGCCAGTTGAAGTTGCATCGAAAGATGACTTAATAATATGCTGATGTTTTGCATGTACAATTTGGGATTTCTCTCTCTCTTCTTTTAATTTCAGAATTTGATCATGTTTAAGTTCGATAGAACATGAGGGGCTTTCTCCAATAAACTGCACTAAGGCTAGTGATGGAAGTACTAAATTTGTTGGTATGACAGCTTCTTTTCCATACACTAGATTAAATGGAGAAGTGCCTATGGAGGTTTTTTGTGTTATTCGGTCAACCCATAGTGAAAATATCAAAGATTTATGCCAGTTTTTATGATTTTTCTCAATAGTTCTCTTAATGATTTTGATAGGATTTTTATTAGTGGATTTTGCTAAACCATTACCCTGAGGGTAGTAGTTCATAGAATACTTCAATTTAAATCCCCTTTTGATAGCAAACTCAAATATAGAATTTCCAGAGAAGTAAGATGCATTATAAAAAAGAAGAGTGTTTGGGACACCAAACCTAGTAATGATGAACTAATCTATGAATTCAATAATTAACTCAGAGTTTGTTGCCTTCAAAGGAATTTCTTCAACCCACTTAGTGAAGTAATCAATGGCTGTAAGGATATACTTATGCTGCTTGGATGAATGTGGAGTGATGTCTCCAATGATGTCCAATCCCCATTGTTCAAAAGGTTCTTCAATGTTGACTAGTTGCAAAAGGAAATTTGACTTCTTTTGTCTTCTACTAGTGGTTTGACAACTTTGGCATTTCCTTACATATTCATGAGTATCTATGAATAGGGTGGGCAAATAATATCCAGCATGAATGATTTTGTGAGCTATTGTATCAGCTCCAAAATGTCCTCCTGCTGGTCCGTCATGTAGCTTCTGCAAGAGATTTTGTGCTTCAGGTTTTTCCAAGCATCTTAACAAGATTGAATCATAATTTCTTCTAAATAATACATCATCTACAATTATGAAGTTTTTTTCTTTCAATCTTATAGCACGTTTGTTTTTATACGAAAGATTAGAAGGAGCATATCCATTTTTCAAATAGAAAACCAGATCTGCATATTGAGATTTAAGATTAGTGATACTTATTTGATTGATTTCTTCAGTATCTTCTATACCTTCAGATTCCTAAATATTGGATGCTCCTGCTAACAACCTGCAAAAACCTTGACCTTTGAAAATCTTTGCTAGTTTAATTTCCAAGTCATATTCTTGTAATGCTATGACCCAATTTGCTCCTTTTTCTCCTAATTCCCTTTGAACTCGTAGTTTTCTAACTTCCGAAAAAGGGACTATAACTTTTGTATGAGCTTTTAAGAGAAAGGGTCTGTAATGTTTAATGGCTTTGTACACAGCAAAGGCTTGTTTTTCAACTTCTGAGTAATTTATTTTAGCACCTTGAAGGTTTGAGCTGTAAAATGAGATTGGTGCTTCCAAGTTTTGATTGTTAGTTTGTGTCAGCACTGCTGCCTAAGATGAATTGGATGCAAGGGTATATAGCATAAAATGATTTGAAAAATTAGGAGTGCTTAAAGTAGGGGCATTTATGATTGATTTTTTGATGGAATCAAATGCCTCTTTCTCTGCAGGCCCCCATTTAAACACTGAATTTTTCTTCATCATAGTTTGCAATGGAAAAACAATCTGAGAAAAATCTAGCACAAATCTTTTTACAAAGTTGATTTGACCTAAAAATGACTGCATGGATTTTTTATTATGAGGGAATGGAATATCATAAATCTCTTTGATTCTATCTAGATCAATATAAGTACCATCTTTTGAAACAATGAAGCCCAAGAGCTTACCTTGATTAAGAGCAAAAAGGACTTCTTTGGATTGAGTGAGATACCATACCTTTTACAACGTTCAAAGGTTTTTCTCATATCGCGTAAATGATTTGATCTTTTCTTGGAAAATACAGTAATATCATCTAAATAGACAACTACTAATTTATTGATCAATCCTTTGAATGCTATGTCCATTTCTCTTTGGAATGTAGCTCTAGCATTGATAAGTCCAAAAGGCATTTTTTGGTAGACATAAGTTCCCCACTTGGTTCTAAAGGTAGTCTTAAGTCTGTCATCATGGTGGACCAATATTTGATTATACCCCAAAAAACCATCTAAGAAGAACATTAACTCAGAACCAGCTACTGAACGAAGTGTCTGCTCAATGGTAGGTAAAGGGAAGTTATCGTTTTGACTTCCTTTGTTAAGATTTTTGAAGTCGATACAAATTCTAATGTCTCCATTTCTCTTCCTTACTCGGACCATATTGGACACCCAGTTGGAGTGTTTAACAGGAAAAATTATCTTAGCTTTCAAGAGTTTGTTTAATTCAACCTTTATTTGACTCTCTAAGTTAGGATGAATCTTCCATAACTTCTGTTGCACTGGTTTTTGTTCAAAAAGTATTGGAATAGTATGTTGAATGATCGATGTATTGTATATTTTCAAATCATCATATTTCCAAGCGAAGACATTTTATACTTATGTAATAATCTAATGAATGCAATTCTTTCTTCTGAAGAAAGTCCTAATCCCAAATTGATGTTTTGAGGATTATCGTTAGTACCAACGTTTATCAATTCAATTCTCAAAGTAGAAGTCTGGAGCTTTGAATTAGTAACCTGTTTAAACCTATCCTCGATGTCATATAGATCTTCAAGCTTAACTATTGGTTTAGGTATTGAGTTTTCTTCAAGTTTTTCCTTCATTTGAAGGTCATGATCAATTTCATCAATAATTTGATCATCATAGGACTTGTTAGAAGTTAGGAAGTTTAAAATGTCTTCATTGTGATTGAACACTTGCCAATTAGTGACATTATCAGGAATTGATGGTCTAAAAATTAACTCTACTGAGAATCTATCTGGGCTGTAATCTTCAGATGGCAGGAGTTTGGAGGCAACATTAGCTAGTTAATCTGTTGTTGCATTTTGAGATCTAGGGATGGGAGAAATATTGAATGCTAAAAATTGAGATATAAGATCCTGCACTAAAGACTGATAGTGTTTAAGGTGACTAGAAAGGCAATGAATTGTATTTCTAACTTGTTTTATAACAATTTATGAATCATCGAACACTTTCAAATATTGGACTTTAAGACTGATTACTTTGTAGAGTCCTTGAATTAAGGCCTCATATTCAGATGTATGGTTTGTGCATTCAAATTCCAACTTGCATGATAACATGGTCTTTTCCCCTTCATGACTAACTAAAATGCATCCTGCTCCTGCACCTTCACTAGACTTAGATCCATCAAAATATAATGACCAAAACAAAAACTTATCTACAATTTTACTTACAGTTTTCTCCGCAACATTAACACATCTTGATGTATCTTTTTGTGAAAAATTTTCGATTTGAGATGTGAAATTATTGACCGAGAAGGGTGATGGTTGGGTGGTGAAATTGCCAAAGAATGATTCGAATCAGTAATTCCCCAAAATATTGTTACTGAATGCTATTGGTTGATTTTCTTGTTCAAATTTAGTAGTAGTATGGGTCATGTGTTTGTCCTGATCAATCTTGATCTGATTTGGCTTTCCTTTATAAGGAAGCCACATATGAGACCAATCGATGGAAATATAACCCTGGACTTTCTCAGACCAGTCTCTACCCAAAATTAAACCATAGAATTCAAGTATATCAGTGATTAAAATATTGATTCTCTGAACCACTCTTGGATCAACTGACAACGTAATAGTAACTGAGTTGATCTCTCCTAAAACCTGGACCTTAGTTCTATCCAATTGTACAATATGACTTGCAAACTTTTGGGGTTCAATGTTGAATTTGGAACAAACTGAAGCTAGCATTATATTAGAGGAAGTCCTTGACTCAATCAAATAGTTGTGTAGATTTCTATTATAGATCTCGTAGGTTAAGAGGAAAGGAGGAGTATGAGAATTCGATCTATCTCTGATTAAAATAGCATCAGTAGCTTCCACTCTACCAAGAGGTGGTTTACCTGACTCATTAGCAGCTTTAGATATTACAGCATTTGGAAGCGGAGAAGAAGTGACAGCATTTAACTCCTTAAGAAGTAATTTATGTTGATGTTTGAGCTTACTAAGCTCAAACATAATGATATTTGCGTTTGTCTTCTTCATGTCTTCGATAATATTGTAGTCCATAGAATCCGTAACTACTAATGTTTTTGATGTCGGAGGTGGATTTGAAGTTGATGGCTTATTTTGGGAGGATATTGCTGTAGATTTAGTTGTGTCAACCTTTTCCTTGGTAGTAGTAGTAGTACCTAGATTTCTTTTCTTTGAAGTTGTTTGAACAAGTTCAGGAGTACCTTTACTCCTGGTAGTTACAGGGAAAGCTTCCTGTTCATTTTCTGTATTAGAATTAGGCAAAAAAAAGTCCCACATCCCATGACATTCTACAATCTCCTCTTCTTCGGCCTCTTCGGATGACAAGACTGTTTCTTCTTCTTCTTCCTCCTTGGGATCAGAGTCTACATTGGATATTGCATTTGGTGGTTTTGATTCAGGTTTCTTAAAATTCCTGAATGGCCTTTTTGTTGAAGTCTCAACTACTTGTTTTTTGATTTCTACCATTTCATTTGACATAGTCTTGAGAAATTTTTTGGAAACCCTCCATATCATATGGGTCTTTGGGGGTTTTCTTCTTTGAATCATCTCTAAAAGAAACTTTTTTGGATTTTCTATCTTCAAGAGTAGCCTTTTTTTCTAAATCAATAATGTGTTTCTCTACTATAAGCGCCTCTTTCATGTTTTCAGCTAAAGTTGGTTTAGCAACTCTATCTACAAAAATAGCTATATTTGAAGGTAGGGTTGTTATATACCATTCGCTTCTGATTTTCTCACTTGGTTTAGAGGTGGTTTGAATCTTATTCAAGAGTTTATTAAATCATGAGTTGAACTCCTTTATTGGTTCTTTAGATTCTATCCTAAGATTCGAGAGATCATTGATTAGCATTGCTAGGGATTTGTCATCACCATACTTAGTCAGGAACTACTCTTGAAAAATGTTCCAACTTGTAATCGATCCAAAGGGCAGGGAAGAATACCAAGTCCCAGCTGATCCTTGTAAGGTATAAAGGAAAAGCCTAACAAAAACATCTTCCTCTATCACTCCTTTTAAGTTAACTGCCAACATCAAGTTGTTAATATGCTCATTGGCTTGTATTCTTGCATCTGGATTAAAATTCGGTAACCATTTTTCGGGGTGTGCTAGCAATGGATGTAATGGTGCAGGCATCATGACTGCACCAGGATTATTCCATGGATTCTAAACCTGAGCCATTGTAGAACTAATACTAGATGATATTGTTGATGAAATTCCAGATGTATGGGAAGGAGATGATATTGAGGTTTGAGGTGTTGAAGTTCCTGATCCCTATTAAACAATAATGTGTAATGGAGGAGTGGATGGCTGACTTCGCACGGGAGAAGATGAAATGGATGATGATGAGATAGTCTCACTATCGGATCCTTCAGTTGTCTTTCTTGCCCTTTTCCTTTTAGGTAGGGGCAACTCAGTAGGTTCAATACCAAGCTTCCCACTCTGAACTCTGGTGAGATGGTGAGGTGGAATGAATTGCGAAGTCTCACTGCCTTGAGATACCTCAGATTTCTACAGTGATATTGAAAAGCCTTGAAGTTTACGGATAAGAGACTAAACTTTAGGAGACTCTGGAACTAATCGTTTTGGGGAATGTTGGGGTTGAGCAGTGGTAGTTGACTCCTCCTCTTCTCGTTTGAAGACTAGAGTTCCAGTATGCAAAGGAGAGGTCAGAGGTGAGGTGGAGGGAGATTTACTCTTCAAATGGGTTGTATATTTAGGTTTGCTCGCCATTCATAGTTCATGCCCTCCTTCTAGTGCCAAAAATGTTGATGCCTCGAAAATCGCTGCATTAACATTGGGGAAAACCACCAAGTCCGGACCTTAAAGGAAACTCCTTTTCCGTTTGGTGTGGTGGCTCCGACTAGATATAATGGGACTAGTTTCCTAATGATTGATAAATAAGATGGATAAGTGGTTGATCTTATATTATATAATGATAATGGATGGATGATTTATTCTATAATAAACAACTTAATCTATCCCGGGAAATTTCCAATTTAGTGTAACTTTTGATGATCATTATTTACAAACAGGCATATAGATGACTCTATTAGTAAACACAGACATTCATTCATATGATAATTACTTTGTTCAAGTAGTTGAACAAAGTAATCATTAAAACATTATTACACTATTCCTCATATATCATTGACATAAATATGATTGAAAGAATAACACTCCTTAAAACGTTCAATAGTGATAAGTATAAGGACTGTTGTTAAAACACATACATATATCCAATGATAGCAAGATTAAATAAATGTGGATTCACATAAAAGAATGGAGAAAAGACATAGATAATAGTACCATATGTAATTCGAGTCCTTCCCGATCAATTTCACTCAAATTCCTTCTTCTAACTTAGAACACTTCCACAAAAAGCAATAATGCATATCTAATCAAAGTATTCTTCATTAAAATTCAGAATATAGGCCCAGTATTCTTAAAAAAATATATCGGAAGCAAAATAGTGTGACTTCCAGATCCAAGTTTATGCAAAAATTTAGGACCCTTTCTAAATACATGAAAGGGTTTATAAATACTATATAAGTTAACTAATTATGAAATAAAAATTCTATTAGGTGGTATAACCAAATCATGAAGATCTCTTTGAAATACATCTATTTGCAGTCGGTAGCATGATTCATTGTTTCGACCGATCATCCTTTGGCTTGAGCTGGCAGATAGCAAGAATTGGTTGCAATTCTGGAGGGTGAATCAAATGAGAATGCAATTGGGTTGAATACGTAGCATCATGAATTTTAGGAATCATGTAACTGATTGCATCAGTTAAACATTTGAGTGCTTCCCTTTGACTGTATGGTTTAACTAGGAAGAACCAAAAGGTGTCCCAGGTTAAACTTTGGATGCCTCTGATTAATCAGTTCTTCTTTTCCAACTCCTGGTTGCATGTTGGTTCCAATGCTTTGGCCGAAAGCAAATTACCGGGAGTGCACTGTGAAATCATGTTAGATAGATAAAGAGTATCATTGATTAACTCGATTAAATTACTCATTGTTGATCTGCATCTTGAAGTTTCTCTTTCTGCTTTCGTCAATTATGACTGCCATTCTAGGAAAAGAATCTCCTTGTGTGATTCTAGAATTTTAGGCAGATTTGCAGCTTGCCCTTCACTGGTTTCTTGCCAAGCAAGAAAGTTGGTTAAAGTTTCATCGGCTTGTTCCAAATTCTGCCTGGCATCGACCGATTTGTAAATCATTGATGAAGCAATCTCACAGAGGGGCTCAACAAGGGAAATATTATGACATAGTAAATTTATCTGCTTAATCAATGCTTTATTGATCTGGAGAGCCTCGGACCTGAATTCTGTTGGTTGAGGAAAACTCTTAAACTTCTCTATCTGTTGTAGTAATAGAGCGATTTTCTCATCTTTTGTTTTACTCATCTGTTCATTCATTGTCTTCAACTTGGCCAATGATGTAGATAATTCCTTTTGTTTCTGCATTGCGCTTTGGTATATAACAATGTAAACTTTGAAATGGGAACTATAAACTCAAAATGGGAACTCTGGCCAAAAAACATCAAAAACCGTGCTAAAAACGAAAAGTGTGTATACTGGAATGGTGTTTTTTTTTAGGGCTAATTTTGAACATGTTTTAAAAATGACAGTGAAAACAAAATTTTCGTGCAAAATATAGCTTGAAAACGAAAAAGTGATTATATTGGAACGATGATTTTTCTTTTAGGGTCAATCTTCAAAATTTAAAAAAAATGCTAGTAAAATGATCTGACAACATAAAAGTGTCTCATAACTTCTCATTTAACACCATATGGAAAAAAAAAAATTATTTCAAGAGACGATACATACATCAGTTAGATAAACTATCTTAAACAATTATTCAAAATCACTCATATTTTCTTGCATGTCATTAGAATTCACATCTTCAGATGAGTCACTGGATGCTGATGAAGATGTTCCATATTCTTCTCTTTCATCAACTAGTGCCCCATCTGAGTCCACATGCATGCCCATCATTTCAAGTTTCAAAATTCTTCTAGATCTATGACTGGTTTCAGCAGACTCTCATCTCAATATTGTTCCTTTTGGTAACAACCTTTTCAGAATCTCTATCGTCATGAAGCGAAGAGTTCCCCTCTTTGTTAAATTCAAGTCATAAACAAGTATATCAACATCCTCCAATTTCAATATGTCTGTGCGGCGACAATTTATATTCGTACCCTTTCCTTTTCTCTTACCACCATCTTTTTGTCAACTACCATCTCTCGCTTATACACACCATTGAATGGGTGTGTATTTGTGTCATACCAATGTACTTCAACACTTGTAACATCCTCATTTTCTATAAAGACCTTTATAACTTTAGCAACCCAAAATTGATAGCCATTGAGATCTCCACCTGCTAGCACTGCGATCATGAAACCCTCCTTAATATCTTGTACTGAACCCCTGTAAAGGTCTTCCATGGTTTCACGTTGTGCACGAGATCTTCTGGAACCAATATATATCTCTCTTTCCTCTGCCTGTGAAGAATTAATGATACCTTGAGATTGTTGTTGTTCAACAATGTTTATTTCCTCATGCGCATTAGACACATTTTGTGGCCAAATAAATGGATTTTTCAAAGGTATACCTTCATTTTTTCTTCTTGAAATCATATCACCTTGATTATTGAAAAATGACTCCCACCAAACTGAATCAACAATGTCAAAGTACTCATATCTATATCTAATACTTTTTTTTATTTCTTCTAGGCAATCAAAATAATTTATATCTCTGTTTTGTTTGCATGCATTATGAACTTCACCAACTGATTGTAATAACAATATTTTCGATGCAAATATTGGATGATCTAGAATGAACTTCAAAAATTGCAAACCTGATAATGGTGTCCATTCTGTAGTAGTTGAATACTTCTTGCCCCATATTAGTGTTTTCCCATCAATTTTTTTGATACGAAATTGATGTTGGAAGCTAATGTCATTAAGTTGTTCAATGCATTTCCCCTCACCATATGATCCCAGAATAAACCTTCGCATGTCAACAGTTTCTTCCAACACATCAAAAGTAGGCTCTGGCATGTATGATTTCTTAATACATTCAATTAATGATGGCAAGCTCCTAGCTTCCTTCCTCCTCAATGTGACTGAAAAACGACTGAACATCTGATCAATATGGTCATGAGTGTACCCAACAAGAAGGAAACCAACCTTTACCTTTTGAAAATTCTCAGTTCAACAAAAATGTTTAAATATCCAAAAACAACCTGATTTTTGTTTTTACGGCAAGTGTTGTCCAGCTGTAGATACAAAACATTAGGAAGATTACCAGACCAATGAGAAAGCACATCATGAATTATGGTTATGGTCAGATTTGCATCATTATGAATATTTGGAGCTGTGAAGTACACCTTTGGAAACATTTTCCCATTGAAGACCATACAACCGACCAAGTGATACTGAATAAAATTTTCCTCCTATAAATTTTTGGGTGTGGGAACAAAATGTGGTAAAAGTGTTTTCTTCTGGTCCATACCATCAATTATCAAACCCAAATATTTATTTAGATTATCATAAAACTTCTTTCAATGCTTGTACAACTTTTTCCTTTCATTTGTTTGTTGTTCACGATGCTCCTGAAGTTCTTTGACAATTGAATCTACACAACATAAAAGAAAGCCATTAAGAAATATGTTTTCATACTTGATGAATGTACAATTTTAAAAGTTAAAGTTATGAATGCTTACCTCTTTCTTACCCTTCACATTTGTCCCTTTTTTATTTAAGAGAAGCACATGTACTGCAAATCCCCATCCTTGTCTTCTTAGGAATACGGACATTGTTGAACTCTTTCTTCCATACCTTCACAAAATATTGATATGTAATAAACCGGCCATGTCCCTCAGCACCTTCTGCATATTCTTTGTATAAGTTGTAGATTTCTCGTCCTGAAAAATTATCTCGAATATGCATTGTCTCTCTATTTCGCATACACTCCCCATGCTTTGAAAAGAAATCTTTCATCCATGACATTGCAGTGTTTGATAATGGCCCAAGTTGTCTTTTATGATGTACTTCAGAATAAAATGTGGGATCCTTTTCCAAATTTTCTTGAATTCTCGAGAGATGAAAATTCCCAATCAAATGAAACATTTTGAAAGCTTTTCTATAGATAAATAAAGTCCTCATATCAAAATCATAACATGACAATGTAGATTGCATGCACCCAACTAAATATGAATTTTTCATGCTTTTATTCATTGACAAATATCTCTTCCTGCTCTCTAATGCAAATTTGAAATCCATATGTTTCAAGCAATATTTTTGGCAACATTCACTTGAAATGAGTGCGCTGATAGAACTTCTTCTCATCATATATTCTGCTCTACCCCTTGTATAACTAAAACATCTTGCATTGATATGAAAAGGTCTGCTCCTACTCCTTGATACAATATTTCTTAGCAACATCTCCATCATTGGATCATCATTTGTATAAGGATTTTCAGCATCATTAAGAGGAATGTTATCCACACTATGATCAGCTACACTTTTCAAATACTGACGTGGAGGATATTCTTCATCTTCCCCTTCTTCAGTGCTACTGTTGTAGTCCTTTGAATTAAGACTCAACAGAAAATTTGACTCAATGTTTATTGGATATTCTTCCTCATGTGCATTTTCACTACTGCTCTCATAGTCCATAGAATTAGGACTAAGTGCATCATCCTTTCCTTCATCACTGCTACCTTTATACTCATTAGAATTAGGACTAAGTGCATCATCCTATCCTTCATGACTGGTGCTCTCATAGTCCTTAGAATTAGGACTAGGAGGACATTGTGACACTCCATTCTTTTGAAATTCATCATCATGCTCTTCATCATTGTTGCTCTCATAGTCCTTAGAATTAGGACTAAGTGGACACCGTGACACTCAATTCTTTTGAAATTCATCATCCCGCTCTTCAACACTGCTGCTGTCATAGTCCTTAGAATTAGGAATAACTGAACACTGTGACACTCCATAGTTTTGAAATTCATCATCCCGCTCTTCATCACTGCTGCTCTCATAGCCCTTAGAATTAGGACTAACTGGACACCGTGACACTCCATACTTTTGAAATTCATCATCATGCTCTTTAACACTGCTGCTCTCATAGTCCTTAGAATTAGGACTAAGTGGACACCTTGACACTCCATTCTTTTGAAATTTGTTATCACGCTCTTCATCACTGCTACTCTCATAGTCATTAGAATTAGGACTAAGTGGACACTGTGACACTCCATTCCTTTGAAATTCATCATCATGCTCTTCAACATTGTTGCTCTCATAGTCCTTAGAATTAGGACTAAGTGGACACCGTGACACTCCATTCTTTTGAACTTCACCATCATGCTCCTCATCACTGTTGCTCTCATAGTCCTTAGAATTAGGACTAAGTGGACACTGTGACACTCCATTCTTTTGAAATTTGTCATCAAGCTCATCATCACTACTGCTTTCATAATCCTTCAAATTCGGACTAAGTGGAATCTGTGACTCTTTATTTATTTGAAATTCTCTATCCCCTCTTTCATCAGTGTTGCTCTCATAGTCCTTAGGATCAGGACTAAGTGGAAGAATTGACTTTCTATTCATAGTGGAAGAATTACCGCTATATTCATCCATATGAATAGAGTTGTTACGTGATGAAGATGTTGATGCTGTATAAATCGAAACTTCACTCTCAGGACAATCCATCCCTTTCAAATAGAAGATGTTTAATGATACAAATGGAGAGTTTCCTAAAGATATTATAGAGCTTAGAGAATGAAATTTTCCCTCCAAAAATTCCCCCCCCCCCAAAAAGGTTTCGCGAAAATATCTCCCTCCTAAAAGTTTGTGAGATTTATTTCTCTTTATTATTTTATTCTACAATTTAATGAAAAATGTAAACTAAATTTTTTATTGAAATAAATCATTAAAGTTAATATTGTAAACTACAACTACTACCTAAATTATTTTAATCGTCAAAGTATATAATATTTACTAAACAATTGAATGTTTTTTTTAATTTTTATAATACATTCTGAAACAAATTAATCCCATATTCATCCCACTGTAAAACAATTCCATAATATCCACTTTATCATTTTCCTTCATTGCCATAAAAAAATTAACATGTTAAAATTTTTTAAAACTAATTAATCCCGCATTCACCATATGGTAAAAAATCTCTGTAATTTCACCTACATACTAAATTCCATTATCACTATTACTCACATTACATCAAGTTTTTTTGAGGTTCATTGAAAGACTTGGAGCAAATTTATGGAGCAGCTACATTGCTATAAACAACATATTCGACGAAGAATTCCGCAATTGAAAGGTCAATTAAATTTTTTTCCTTGAAATTTTCATATTAAATTAGTTTAACAAAGTAAATTTTTTTCTAAACTTAAAATTTTTTGTCAACCAAATTAAGAAATATTTCCGTCATGAGCATGGTGGGCCGAGGGCAACCCCATCCTACAATCGACCAACCACCAAATTTTTTTTTATAATTTAAAATTTATTGTCAACCAAATTAACAAATATTTTCGACGTGGACATGGTGGGCCAAGGGCAACCCCATCTTACAATCGGCCAGCTACCCACTGCCTCCGCACACCCTTCTGGTCCCCTCCCCAAACTCAGCAACCCCTTTTCCCCTCACCCCTCAACCCCCCTTCGCCCGACCTCCCTACCCCCCCACACGACATCCCTTCCCGGCCCCCTACCTCACTCCCCTGGAGCCACCCACTTGCCCCACTACCCAACTCCCCTTCCCTTCCCCCTCACCTCACCCCTCGTTTCTCCCCACCT
>APFE030799442.1:10245-30963 GCA_000404065.3 Pinus taeda
GAGAGAATGAACCGTCGGATCACTACATATCATGACCGTCGGATTTTAAGTTACAAAATGTACAACGGTAAAGAAACACACTTTACCTAACTCTATACCTAACTCTATACTAGACCAAGTTGAACTTAACTATTTCCTATGTGTCGGAATATCCTAACACTAAGGACCAGTTGACATAATTTTGTCAGTTTTAGCTTGGATCTCTCTATTCTAATCTATCTTTCTCATACTCTTGGACACTCGGAGTTTTCTTGGAGCACTCTTGGAGGAGTGTGGCATACTTGGAGTTTTGGAGCAAGAAGGAAAAGGAAGAGTAGAAAATTCCAAGAGGACATTAGGATCAACAACTACATTGGGTTTTGCTGCAAGTACCGAGTTGCATGTATGATTTCCTTACTAGTTTTGGCATGCATGGCATATGCATGTGGTTTCTTGGTTATGATCTGTCATTATCATGGAGGATTCCCGCAATTAACGGTGGATTTTCCTAGCCTTTCCATTTCCTAGATAGCCATGGTGTTATGGTTGTCTTTCCTTTTGTTTTCTGGTTGGTTCTCAAGTTCCTTATGGATGTGGGTTGAGTTACTAGTTATTAGAAGCCTTGGTTGGAAAAACACTCTAGAAGCCCTGTAACAACTTGGGGTTAGTTACTAGTCCTCAAAGCCTTAGTTGGACAAACACTCTAGAAGCCCTTGGTGGGTTGAGTTATTAGCCCTAGAAGCCCTTGTTGGACAAACGTTGTGGAAACCTGACAACAGTTTTGTGTTGAGTTACTAGTCCTGGAAGCCTTGGTTGGAACAAATGCTCTGGAGCCTTGGATAGCTTGGGTGGAGACCAATCTGGTGATGGTTAGTGATGTTTGACTGTGAGGTGGAATCACTAGTTCAGGGTTGAGGTGGTTTGGCCTCTAGAAGCCTTGGTTTGGTTTTTCTTCAGTTATTTCATGAGATACCACATTCATGCTTATAATATGGCACGAGGGTGATTGGCTCAAAGAAAGATTTGGTTCAGCCAGTCTATGATCGGGTGGTACGTGGAAGTCCCAGACCTAGTTTCATTTTGCATATGTTAATAAGAGCTTCTTTCCTTTTGGATTTCATGGGTAAATATACTTTTTCGTATGTCATTCTTATGGTTGTTATATCCTTGTTATTTTTGTTGGTTATATGCTGGTTATGAGTATGTTTTATGATAGACTTGATGTATGGCTCTCATCATGTTTTGATTTGCAAATAAATGAACAATGAATATATGAGATAATATATGATAATGAAATATTTTGTGATAAAGCATCAATGCCTCTTTACGAATCTCAGATAAGTATGAGACCCCTATGCTCAAATATGTTGTTATGACTTCTATATTGCATATTTGTGACATGTTTGATGAAATTTCCATCATGGCTAGTAGGGGTCCAGTCAAGTCATTTATCAAGTGTTTACATTATTACCTTTGTTTTGATGTTATTTATCATTTATGAAAGTTTCATGAAATTTTGGGTTGTGGCCTAAGTCCTGACCCGAAAAAAGCGGCACAAAATCTCAAGTCGCTGGCTTAGAACTAGCTAGAAAATTCCACAGTCGTTGGCATACCCTTTTTGTGGGAGCAATTGGAAGGCCTCATTCGCATATATCTCTTTTCATGGGAGCAACTAGGGGTCTAGGTCATTGAAATGTCAAGTTGCCTCAAGGGTTGGTTGGATCCTGAAGGTTTTGTGGCATGTGTGGAAGGCCATAATGGTTTTGTTTTGTCGGTTCCACTTCCTTAACTATACATAGGGAGTTGAATCACATCATAGTAGCCTCTCATCACATGTTTACCACAGCGAGCCGGTTAACTTGGGTAAATGTGGGAGGAGGGTGGTTACAATCATCCCAATGCTTCGTATCAACAACAAGGCTTCGTATCAACAACAAGGGCATATATCCAACACCTTTATCATGTTATACACAGACCTTGTCAAAAATATCTGGTCTTTGATGTAATCATCAGACTATAATAAAATAGTTTTAATATTAAATATTACTGTAATAGAATCAACACTATTGGATGGTGTTTCAGCTCCCTTAAGCATTGCAAAGTATATTATTCTTTCATGTGAATAATAAGAACACGATACATGTTAAGTACATTTATAGCACCATTTCAATCGAGAAATGAAAGCACATGTTCATTAGCATTGCAAATACATAAGAACACTTATCTTAGAATGTTTTGGGAAACTAAGTTCGGGACTTTGACTCTCCACCGAACTATAAATAGCTACATCCAGTTCTCACTTTCAATTATCACCCCCGAGCCAGATTCCAAACACTGAAGGGTATTGCTCAATGAATTAAAACACCAACTGCCAACTGAAATAGGGACTCCAAAGTTCCTCCTTCCTCCACCCACCAACCACTTAGTAGTTAACCAATATATAGGGAATCCAAAGGACAACTTCCTCCACCCTCTAGTTGTTCAATGGTAGCCAACCAATACATTCAAGGAATCTAGAGGCTTGTTGCCTCCACCAAAAATATCAAAGGAGTCTAGAGAGAAAGTATCCACCCTTAACACAAAACATAGTGGTATCACCCAACTTGGGAAATCCAAAATCCACTATAAAACCAAACAACAAGAAAGGATCTAGAGATCCTCCTTTTATGAATGCCAGGAAAAACCCTCCACCCCAACCATCAAGGGAATCCAAAGAAATACCATCTCCACCAACTATCTATTCATGGACTCGAGAGGGAATTATTCCTCACCTAGGAGAGATCTTCTTCCTATAAATCTTTCCAACTGAACTGATATCCGTGTCTTTCTTTTCTTCCTACAAGTCTCCTTTGATCTTCCTCCTCCTTTGTTTCTTTTTTCATTGAATGATGATTGAATACCTGTTCAAATGCATGAAGGGTCATCTAACTCTCTTAGAGGTCGAATTTTCTTCCTTTTTCTCCGGCTATCTGCACAACTTCCAAGCTCCATAAATTTATTGTCCTTTCTGCCTTGTAAGTGTTTCCAAGTCAACATGGGCCTGCATACTTCTCTTGCATCCCAATTAAATTCAGAAAACCAATCCATTAAAAACATACTCACCATCCTTTAATGGTTGTCAAAACAGTGCACATTTCCTCCACAAGGAAACCTTATATATCCCAAGCAAGCAACCTCCCCAACCTCTATAATATGTGTCCCTTTTGACTCAACCCATTTTTAATATATTTTGTAAAAATATTTACATTGCAATTCATGAGGAAACCAGGATTGGGGATGTCACCTAATAATAGTATCATAATTTCCTTGTATAAATACTACTTACTCATTTTATTAATACGTAAATCCAAAACAACATAATTGTGATAACAAAATCTCTAGAATAAGTACTCTAAAAGAACAATGGTGATACTATTGCCACCTATTTTTGTATAGTTAATGTTTAATTCTTTTAAATTAAAATGATACAATACAGTGTCACCACCTTATTTCATTGATATTACCATTTTTTAATAATCTCATATATAATGAGATTATTGAATATTAAAAGAATTATATAATACCAATAAACATATAGCCTTTACGACCTCAAATGGATGTGAAATGAGAGCACCACTCCCCCAACTATCAATTGCATGTCCTTATTAACGTGTCAAGAGAACATGTTATCATTCCATGTGCGTACCAAAGACATAATTAGTCAAGGTAGGAAATATAGGAGGTGGGAGATGATGAAATTAATCAGGTTTCCAAATTTCCCGTGATGTAATGTGGATATAATGGAGGGTAAGAGAACCATAATGAAACTCAATAGGAAATCATTGCACAAGGCAAATCCAATGGTGGATATTAGTAGCTCAAAAGAGGAGAAAAGGCTTTGTCGAACAACTTTTAAGTTCAATTAGGAATGCCACAATGATCTCTCCAATACATTGCCTCTTTTGGACAAATTAATAAGAAATTCACATGGTTCTTAGTGTTTTCTACAATTTGACTAATCTTTCTAGTTAGATTAGGTATTCAGATGGGGTTTTTGATCTTGGGTAGACTAATTTCATCAAAGGCGATTTTGTCTAAGATGATGCTTGATATTTAATTGGTTGAAGTGGGACATTTAAGTGGGGACATATATTCTTTTATTTTTCTTATTCCTATTCTAAGAGTTGAGTTTATGGATTTCTCTATTCTACAATTTAGTATTTAGACACTACACATGGAGTAAGTAGCTAAGTTCCCTTTGTTCATGCTTGGATCATTATTCCTTATGACTAGACTCTCTACAAATTCATTTCTCCCAAAGATTTCAACCGTCGTACTTCCCCTTTGAAGTGAATCATGTCAAAAGGGGCACTAACAACAACCTGAAACTAGCCAAAACCGATACTTGGGGCAAGAGGAAACTTAGTCCCATTTAGTCATGCTCCGACATATAGTGAAACTATTTAACTAGGGCCCAAAAGGAAGCCCACAAGGCCAAAAACTTCTACTACTCTAGGTTCAATCTAGATATTGAAAAATAAGTAGATAATCTCAATGTTGTAATCAACTAGAAGAAAAGTAAGGTGACCTGAAACCAAAAGAAGATACGTTCAAAGGTTGGGTGGAAGATCTAGGGTTTTCCAGAACCAGGGATATTAAGCTCACCTAGGTCACAAAATCTCTCATTATGCAGGTCATTAACGATATGGGAATACAACAATAATATATTATGCATAAAATGGGAAGCTTGTAAATTTTTTTTTTGAAATGTTGGACAAGAAATTTGAGGCATTTGGAAGGTATGTATTTGGGGTGAGATTCAAAGCATCTTTTACACAAAGAAATGTTGGTATGGATAGAGAAGAGAAAGAAGGGTAGTTGGACTCAAGAGAAACCCCTTCAAACCCAATAGTTATTGAGGAGAATGAGGAACACAAAACTAATTGACAACAAGACCTAACTCAAACATACACACTTGGACTCAAGAGAAACCCCTTCAAACCCAATAGTTGTTGAGGAGAATGAGGAACACAAAACTAATTGACAACAAGAACTAACTCAAACATTCACTCCTTAGTATAATCAACTTCAGATTTCTCTCTAATTGGTCTTATATTTCAATGTTGTTAATTTTTTTTTTGGGTTGAGAGGCCTCTCCAACCCAATATGGTAGAGATGTAACACAATGTAATGTAATGTTTTGTAAACATTTTTACTCAGTCAAAATAAAATAAAAATAAAAGAACAGTTATTATTTATTATTAACAAATTAAAGTTGAATATATTTATTTAATTAGTATATATTGATTTTGGTCAAGTTACGATGGTTTTTTAGCTCCAAATTTATGAGAATCCATGGTATTGGCTTATCGTATAAAAATAAATAAAAATAATTTCATGGTATTGACCCATGGTATGAGAACCCATGATATCCATGTGAAATATAGCCTATTTATAGGGAGAAATTAAACCAAGCTAGATCCATCTTAACTCTATATCTACTAAGTGTCGAATGAGATTAAATCTTGAGATACAAACTTCTTTTAGAATGAAAAAAATTGATCCTCCAAAATTAAAATAAATCTAAAACAATTTAATTCCAATTAATTCATTTTTAATATATTATATAAAATAAAATATAACACTTTAACAATTAAGAAATTTATAAAATAATTTTTTAATAACCTGTATTTCTAAAACATTTTATAATTTGATTCGAAAACAATAAACATTAAAAAACAATCGTAGTTAAAGCCCTTTATATAATAGAAATAATTTTCATATTTATGAAATGTTTGATTATATAATTTAGTTTTAACAACTATTTATCAATGAATTACATTTAAGGTGAGTCCATAAAAGTTGTATGAGTTCCAAAGTTAATGAATAATTGATTTAAAATTAATGAATGCGTTCAATTTGATTGATGGCTTTAGGTTATTTATAACCTCAAACAAATATTTTATTAATAAAATTAATATTTTTTAAATTTTTAAAATTTAAATTTTGATGAGAATATAAAGTTGTTATTATTATTATTATTTTTATGGAAAAAAAAATATAATATTAATTAATTTATATATTTTATTATTATTTTAAATATTTAATTTTATATTAATTCTATTTTATATTAATTAATAAAATTTTATTTTATTGTATTGTATTATGTTTTTTTTCTAATTATAATTAATTTTGTATTTTAAAATTAATAAAATTAATTTTTATTTTAGAATTAAAAGTAAAAAATGTGAAAAAATTGTTTTGGGCATAAATGGACTTGTTTATATATGGGTGCATGTAATAGCACTTTTTGTCGCTCATGTGGTACCCTTAGAAGTTACATTGGTAAAGATGCAATTTTATATTGTGTCACAGAGATACAAGAGCACCTTATTAACATAGAACCTAATTAACTTCTATGTTAGATGGGTATAAATTTAAAAAAAAATATAATAAAAAAAATCTATTAAAAATAAAAATTAATTAATTTTTTTATATATATTTTAGAAAAATGTGCATATTCTATCTATCTCAAGCTAAGCAAAAAATACAATTTTCTCTCATTTTTGATACCACAAAATGTTATAAATACACTTTTTCTTTAAAATCATTCCTGTTATACCTAAAAACAAAAGTTATAGATATACTTGTTCTTTAAAAGAGTATCTTCTTAACCCATGAGGTGTAGACCAGTTGATTTGGTTTGCGTGGGGTTTAGACCTCATGGAAAGGGGTTGAGGATGGAAGCCATTTTGGGGAATTAAACATCCCAAGGAGTGTCCATATTGTAGGAATTTACAGGGTAAGTTCCTCAAATAGAACACCAAACGACACCACTCAAAAACAGATCACAGATCAATACACCAGTATTCTTGACATGGCTAAAACCCTCAAAGAGGGAAACAGTCCACGACCTGAGCCAACGCAGCCACTTCAGGCAATTTATTAATAAAAGAAAGAAAATTTACATAAGCTTCTCTCATGAACGGTCACCCTACAAATGACCCTCCATGCTCTTTAAATAGAATCATGGACCAATCGGGTGTTAAGCTTACGAATCAAGTGTCGGTAATACTGAGGAGAGAATGAACCGTCAGATCACTTCATGTCTAGAACATATCGTGACCGTCGGATTGTAAGTTACAAATGTACATAGTAAAGAAACACACTTTACCTAACTCTACACTATACCAAGTTATACTTAACTGTTTCCTATGTGTTGGAATATCCTAATATCCCCCCTTAAGAACAACTTGGGATAGGATTGAAGGATGTACAAATATGACACAATAGGAGAAGGAAGGAGGCGTTAGAGCCTATGGTGTCAGAAGTGGGATTCATTACAGTGCAAAAGCATCTCCTCTATTGATTGGTTTCACTGATTCTGATTGGGCTGGTTACCCTGATGATCAGAAGTCTACTGCAGGTTATGTCTTTACTCTTGGTTCTGGACCTATTACATGGGCTTGCAAGAAATAAAGTACCATTTCTCTTTCCTCAATAGAAGCAGAGTATCATGGCACCATAGAAGCTAGTAAGGAAGCCCTGTGGCTTCATCGGATCCGGTCAGAATTTGGATTTTAGCAGCAGCATCCGACTACACTTTGGTGTGATAATCAAAGTGCCATTCAACTATGCAAAGATCCAGTCCAACATTAGCGTAGCAAACACATTGAACTACACATGCACTTCATCAAAAAGCTCATTCATGACCATGTTCTTGAAGTGCAATATTGTTCAACCGATGATCAAGTTGCAGACATCTTTACAAAGGCTCTCATAGAGGCAAAGTTTACTAAACCTCGATTTATGATTGGATTTCAGGAAGTTGTCACTAAGGGGGGATAGGCTCTTATGCCTCCTTCCTTCTCCTATTGTGTCATGTTTGTACATCCTTCAATCATATCCAAAGTTGTTCTTAAGGGGGGATGTTAGGATATTCCGACACATAGGAAATAGTTAAGTATAACTTGGTCTATTGTGGAGTTAGGTAAAGTGTGTTTCTTTACTATGTAAATTTGTAACTTACAATCCGAGGGTCACGATATGTTCTATACATGAAGTGAATTGACAATTCATTCTCTCCTCGGTATTACCGACACTTGATCCGTGGCTTAACACCCGATTGGTCCATGATCTCTATTTAAAGAGCATGGGGGATCATTTGTAGGGTGACCATTCATGAGAGAAGCTTATGTAAATGTTCTTTCTTTTATTAATAAATTTCCTGAAGTGGCCATGTTGGCTTAGGCCGTGGACTGTTTCCCTCTTTGAGGGTTTTAACCACGTTAAGAATACTGGTGTATTGATCTGTGATCTATTTGTGAGCGGTGCCCTTTGGTGTTCCATCTGAGGAACTTACCCTGTAAATTCCTACACATACTCGATCTAGCCTCACACAATCCTGGAGATAAAAATCCCATTATGGGAGGATGGGCCTTCTTCTATCCAACTCACACAACCCCAGCGATAAACATCCAATTATGGATGGATGAGTTTTTTTTATTCAATAAAAGAGCCATGGCTTCCTTGAAAAGCTTGTCAACTTTAGTTTAAACTTTGTTTACTTATTTTCATTCTTAAATTCATTGAAATAATAAGTTTTTTAAATATAAAAATATTTTTTTTATAATAATAAATATCATATAGATGTGGCTTGAGTATGCCCTAAAACTGCTTTGCTTTCTAGAAAAGCTAGTCAATTTTAATTTAAACTTTATTTACTTATTTTCATTCTTAAATTCATTGAAATAATAATATATTTTAATTAAAATAAAAGTTATTTATAATAAATAATCATACATATTAGTCCTTGAGGATGCCCTAAAACTGATTTTGGTTAGCTAAAACCTCATCTTCATTGACTTAAGGAAACAATCTAACGACCTAAGACTAGGATTCCCTAAAACTGCTTTTGGTTAGCTAAAACCTCATCTTCATTGACTTAAGGAAACAAGCTAACGACCTAACACCTAAGACCCAGATGCATTTGAAAGGAGTGAAAGATTACCCCCTTACGAATCACCAATAGATAATTTTAGGTGGCATGTTTGACAACTGAGTTATGAGTAGTTTTCGCACTGTCTAAAAAAAATCATATAGATGATAAACTTTAAATTTTGCAAAATTATATAATTAAAACATAAAATATATTCAAACAATGATTATTTACTTGAATTATATATATTAGAATTCCAATTGGGTTTATGGTACGTGTTAGGAAAAATGATTATTATCCACCCATATTCAAATCCTAAAATAACATGTTGAACTCATATTAAGTATTTTTTAATTTTAATTTGTTTTTTTCAAACTAGGGCCAGCTTAGGCCAAGGCCAACCCCAATGTTGGATGGAAGAACAATCTACCCATCCCAAAAGTGGCTTCCATCCTCCCCATGAGAGCTAAATCTTTACCTTGGTGGAGACTAAACCTCACACAAACCAATTAGTTTACACCTCACTTTGAACCTCATTGTTGTAAAGTATTAAATCCTAAAAATATATTACCCTTACTTAATAAAGTATATATGTGTCTGCACTCCGCGCTTGTGTTTTAATGTATAAATATTTCAAAACTTTATTAATATTATTTTTATATGTTTTTATTTTTTTTACCTATGTTAGGGTCCTATAATTTATAGGATCAAATGATGATTGAATAATTTCTTTCAGTATTTTAGATTGTAAATAATATTGCATACTGCAAATGATTTCCAAAAAAAAAAAAAAATTGAAAAGAGGGTATATAAAAAGAAAAAATAGAAAAAAAAAATGATAAAAGAACCCCACAAAAAAAAAATAATAAATGTGAAAGTGATGCCAGTTGAAGTGCCACTGATAATCCAATAATTTTGTAGTGAATAAAGTCATGAAATTGTGTGCAACTTGTTTAAAATGCCACAATACTTTTTTTTGTTTGAAACATATAGTTTAATCATGTTCAAACAAATTTCAATTTATGTTAATTAGATTAGAGTGAATAACTTAGCCAAACAATGTAATGTTGGCTTAGATTAGATAGGTAGAATAGGTGAATAAATTAATCTAACAGTTTAATATGGGTTAATACAGTTGTTAGATTAGTTTAGTTGTTTGAATGGATATTCTTAGTCCTTTGAATAACAAAATAAAATAGGGTTTGCACTTTTAAATGCACCCTAATTGGTGAAGTTACATTAGTTTAGTAAAGTTTGATTTATTATGTAAATGGTTTAATATGGTCCTTTGTCCAAAGTCGGACCTTATTGTAAAAAATACTCGCCCGAAATATGATGTGGGACTGCCGGCAGTAAACCTTGCACATATCCCCGTGCCCGATCACAACCTCGCTTTAATCCAATGACTCTTATCTCTTTAACAGCCGGGGGGGTGATCTGAGTTGACTCAACTCCTGGATTTAACCAAGATCTTTTACTTCCGTGATGTGGTTAGAATTGCATTTAAAAGAGCATAAAGGAACATATATGCATGTTGTAAAGAAGAGGGCACATGACAAGAATCAACAACATAAAACATAAGACGTTGATAATGGAGTTTGTCCAGGAGGGACTATGTCTCTGGGCCCCAGTGTCAAGATGGTGTAGGCCACTGCATTAAGTGCTAGAAAGAGTGATGATGTACATGAATGTGTTTTCTCTATCATGCAAGGAATATGCCCTCATGCAGGAGTGGCTCCACGAGATGTTCCAGTGCAGAAACTCTCATTCACAAAAGGACTCCTATTATCATGACATAATTTCACGTATGATAATAATGAGCATCCCGCCAACATGGCATCAAAGGGATCTCAATTCAAACATACAAGGTGACAAAGGGATCTCAATCAAAACACGACAATAAGTACATCTCACATCAAGAACAAAACAAGATCCCACATCAAACATCAAACAGGTATCTATACAACACAATGCATCTCAAGAAAAGAGACAAAGAAGTACATGATCACATTGCATCTACCTCACATCAAGGAGTTATCTGAAGAAGAGGATGATAAAATGCTGGATCTGGCTTCAATCTCGTGGCGTCGAATATCATGGAAATGATTGCTCGCACCTTAAATGCTGACACCTACACTCCACTTTGAAAAGTGGCCGAAAAATGGAATGATCAAATGGAAAATTTGATTACACCATCATATTCATGGCATCGAATAGTGTAAAATCGCCTGTCAAATTTCTAAATTATGAAAAAGTGAAAATCTGGGGCTACAAGAATCTTTTAGATTCCCCCTAGATTCCTCAAAGATTCCCTCCTCCAGGTCATCTGAAGATCTATTGCTCAAATCAATAAACTGATCTCACCATTGAGATCCTTGTGAAATTCTGAGAAGAATGAGTATAAAGTTGGTTGCATTTTGAATTTGGGAAAATTCAGTCTCCAAGGAATTTGGAAGACTCCCTCAAGATTCTTGAAGATTCTCCTCTACTGGGAATCTGCAAATCTGTTGCTCAAAAGGTGAATCCAACCTCGCCATTGTGTTCTTTGCGAAAATCTGAGAAAAATGACTATAAACTTGATTACATTATGATAAAAAGAATTTTTACCTCCCCGAAGAATCTTTAGGCATCAAAGAATATTCTGCCTCGAAATACGTGCAGATCATGGTTCCACCTCAACACTACAAATCATGGTTCCATTGTTCAGAACTCCATTCGTGGCACCTTTGTTCCATTGGCTCTCTCCCTGTTTTGTTCTGCCTCCATCGAATGGCAATCTGTAAGTTTAAATAAACATGGGCAGGTGGATTAACCAACAAGCATAGTTGGTGTGTTGGTTAGGGTGGAGTAATAGAGGAGGGTAGGTCAGGGGATCAATCCTGACCTGTCCAAAAATACATGGTGTTTTAATTTTGGCATGGCATGGAACCGTTTTGGATTAAAGGTTGGTAATCGTTACATATATATTAAATGGGCAGAGTGTTTTGTTTTAAGTGTTGGTGTATTAAATGGTTCGTTGGTTGGTGTATTGATGTGGGCGCCTGAGTGGTGGGCCGGCTATTCCGGCCGGGCAGGTTCAAACCTCGCTGCCCATGGTTGGTATAAATATATATGGTAAGTAGAGGTTGGGTGTGGGCCAGGTCCATCGGAGGTGGCCCGCCCACAACCCATATATATTATATTATATTTATATATATATATATTATTTATATATATATATATATATATATGTATAGTAATATGTGGGTTGGTGGTTGGGGGTCCAGCGGGGTCATGGCCGTCAGCTCACTTTTTTTTATAAAATTTGTTTTTGATAATATATATGGGATCCGATGGAGGTGGCGGGGGTCATGGCCCGCCACCTTTTTAATATTTATTTTTGATTTTTTTTAATAACAAAATGTTATTTTCGATTTTGTCTAATATAAGGGATAATAGAGAAATTAAAGAGGCAACAATTTTGCCTGCTCTCAGGAGCCAAATTCCATGTCTGGGACTCGGTCAATTTGTAGGACACTTAAACTTAGCCCACTACCCAACTTTGGTTGCAAATTTGACTGGCTCTATCTCCTTCATATGAGCTCGGATTTGAGTGTCGTTCGCACCGTTGGAATCAAGGCAACGAGCACTTTGATTTGGTGCTAGTTTGGGAGTGTTTCGACCACTTTGAATCTTGATCATTTTTGAGTCCTCTGAGACTTCTGCATGTGTCTGGAGCCACCTGGATCAGGGGGGTCCGAAAAGCGTTTCCCCCACCACTACATGTCCATCCCTAATTATTTCAAACCGCCCCCCCTTCCAATACCACAAACTACCATGACCCCCCTCTGAAAGCGGTTTCCTCCACTCCTGTCGCAACTTGCCTTCCCAGTTACGTCACCCCCCACTTCCACTCAACCTCCATTCCCACATATCCCTCCACCTATCAGTTCCCACCAACGACCCTGCCCCTCCATCCGCCTATCCCTTGTCGCCAAGTCGATGACCGTTACCCGTTTCATTACGACTCCCTCCCATTGCCTTCGTCCTGTCGCGGAGTAATTGCCCCCAAACAACCGTTTGGCCCATGTTTCCGCTCCATGTGTAAACCTATAAATCCTTTCTTTTTCCCGAAATCACATCCTTTTCTCATTTTTATGCTATTACACTGCTCCCGGCCTCTGCGTTCTTGCCTGTCAGCAACTGTTCACAGAGGAATTGCCTCCACACTCTCTTCCCACGAAATTAACAGTTCTCCCCTGCAAATTATGTCTGTCATCCTCTCCATTCTCATCCAGCTACCATGATGGCCCCCAAAACTACCACTGTGGTAAACCCCATGCTCACTCCCCCTATGGATTTGGACCACATCCCCCTTGATGACAGAGATTACAAAATTCCCGAGACACAACATGAATTCAAACTTTTCGAATTACGTTGTTGGTTTTGTGATACTTACCTTGACCAGTCTGACAAGATTAAACTTTGGAATTCTAGAATACCCCTATTTGTCTTCCCCCGGTCCTACTATTCCCCTGAAGTATCCCTGAAGTGTCATTCCTCTTATCTCTCAAGTAAGAGGGCTATCACCATTACCTTTGAAAGTATAAACCAAATGTTGCAGGTCCCTTACAGTAACACTCTGACTCCCTTTTCCCTTGAATCTATTAAAGAAATCTATCAGAAATTCACCTTTCCCCAGAGAGCTAGGATTTTTGAGGTCTTCTTGCCAGAAGATTCTCAACTCCCCAAGAAGAATCCCCCTTATCCCTCTTTTATTTTACCCCAAAGAACCAGATAAATTATCTATGTCTTGTCCTACCTTCTTGGTTACTTTTTAGATGAATGGGTAGATGAGCCTATTTTAGGCTTTCTATGCACTCTTTCTACAGAAGAAGGACTATTAGTCACCTTTGACTATGGTAACTTCCTTTCAGATGTAATTCATGAACAATTCCTTTAGTTTTTAACTAAAGGAATATTCATTCTTATGTACATGTTCACTTTCTTCCAGACAAACAGGTTTCCCTTTGCAGTGTAGAAGCTCAATCAGCAAGGACAGCCTCAGTACATTATTTTCTGGACCTCTATCATCAGAAAACAATCACATGAATTCATTTTTACAAAGTTTATTGATAAGTTTGTGTATCCAACAAATTTCTTGCTAAGTGGCCAACAGATTCCCAGAATCAGTGAGGATATTCAGAAAGTGTTGCATCTCAATGAACAGGTCAAGGCAAGAGATTTGTACCTATACAAGTCATTTACAGAGAACATAGTTTATGGCTCAAAGATGCCACCATATAAGTTGCCCAAGTATCTTCCAATGAGGATATTTTCCTTGGAGTACATAAGTCAAATAGTCCACTTAGACAACATCCATTTTGTGGCAGCTAAGAAGAGGTCTCAGTTCAGAATTAAGACACAGCTAGAACCTTTTACCTATAACAGAGAGCAGCAGGAGAGGAAGCAGACCTCCTGCTGAAACAAATGAATTTCCCTCTTAGCTTTACATGGTCTTATGACCCCTTTGGTGTAATTTCTAAGTTAGGAGTGGAACAAAAGGCAACTCCTTATGTGCATACCCAAAGACCAGAAATAGAGAAGTACATGAACCAGCAGAATTGGGTAGAGAACACATTGCAGGAGGTTGAAGAGTAGGTGCTTTCCAGGAATGCCTCAGAGACTCCTATACCCAGAGAAAAGACCGAGAAGAGACCTAGAGAGGAGGACTCTCCTTCACTCACAGAAGTCTCAGCCAAAGAATTCAAGATCTACAAAAAGAAGACTAAGACAAGTTCTAAGATAGACTTCCCACTACTGGAGGAAACACAAGGTATCATTGTGCTCTCTAGACTTCAAACTTTGAAGTTTACTAGCAGTACCACTGATTCTCCATCATCTAAGAATACTAAAGAGACTCTAGCTACAACACATCAAACACCAGAGACATTCACAGAACAGAGACAACTGGATATTTTCCAGAAATATAAAGAAATTAAATAGAGGAATGAACCCCTTCATGACAACATCTCTTCTCAATTTAGGAAACAGTCTTCCTCAATCCAGCATAGGCTCATTTCAGCCTATGACACAGAGAAAGAGAGAATGCGTATGGAATTCTTATAGGCACAGGTTCCACAACCAAAATTAGCAGTTGAATTCAAACAAACTACCTTTGAGTTTGACGAAAAGGATGTTCATCCTTTGGATCAAATGGACATGCACAGAAAGATAGGAGAAATGGTCTAATCAACCTTCACACATACTGCCCTCACTGCTTCCAAACTACAACTTTCTTTGAAAAATGTTCAATCTCATCTCAAACTAGAGAAAGTTTCCTTTCTTGCTAAAGACAACATAATTAAATATTTGGAGGAAATGGTGATTAAAGCAGGTTTTCATCCTGGTAATTCAAAGGCCATGGAAGAAATTATTAAGAAGAAGAATGTTGACATAGTAGCCTTGAAGAAGCAATTGAAGCTGCCTGCTACTGAAGATCCCCAAGCAAATAAGTTAGGAGTGACAGAGTTACAGAAAGAAGAAATGTTGAAGCTACTAGTGGAGCAGAGTGCATAGATCAAATCGATGGAAGCAAAGATGGATAAGTTGATAAAAGAGAAGGAAAATAGTTCTCAACTAGCAGTGGTTCCTCTTGATGTAGTGCCAATTGCATCCCTACTTCAAACATGGATTCCTACAACAGCTACAACAATAGAAACATCCTCTTCTACAATACATTCCCCATCAATTCCAAATGATTCAATTAAGTTGGTCCAATCCCTGGAAAACAGGTCTATATAGGGAGAATAAATAAAAAAGTTAAGATAAGATGTGAAGACCTTACAGGAGAAGAATACAGGATATGAGAATTCCCTCCTAACAGAAGAACATAAATCACAGACACTTTCCCAAAGATTGCCGCAGATGGAAAAAGACATTGCCATGGGTAATACCTTGGCCCAAGTCAAAGAAAATATTTGGAAATGGATCAATGAAGATATGATAGATATTTGGTCTTCAATACAAATCGTATTTGAACAACAAGAACTAATTGAAAGATCTAATGAAGCCATTGAAGAATTCAGAAAACAGTTGGGTGACAAACCTAGTGAAGCCACTGAGCTCATCAAGTTCCTCAACTCTAAAAATAAACAAGAATTAGAAGAGCTGGAGATTGAAGATAGAACAAAAACTATACTAGAAGTGAAGAAGATGTTGACTAAGAGAAATATATTAAGATATCTTGAAGAAAAGTGCCAGATACTCAACATTGGCATACATAGATTCTTCAACAAGCTGGAAGCCCTCTACAAAAAGGGACTTCCTAATTTATTGGTAATAAACAATAAGCTCAGTACGTGGCCCGATTACAGTGAGAAATTAATGATCAATTCTAAAGATAGCTCTAAATTTACAGGAGGAAGAATCAACATGACAGGAAAAGCATTATTGGAAGCGTTGGCATATGAATTGGACATTCAATATGAAATTAAACACATTCATTTCCAAACCAACATTTTCTAAATATACTGAAGTGGATAAGATTTACATAAAGTTACTGAAGACAACTATTGTGAGTGAGCAGCACTGGGATAAATTATGTGAATTACTAGAGTAAGCAATGAATTTGGTTGTACAGCTCAGTACCAACTACACAGCAAGATTCGAAGGGCCAAATAGTTAGCAATTCCACAAATTTAGTGCCAGCACTTCAGACAGTTCAAATTTTCCTACATATTTGTAATAAGTTAGATAGATTCAATTTAGGAATTCAAAAATACATCCTAGTCGATTTTGACAGGATATTTCGTAAACTTATAAACACTTCTATTTTAGAAGTATTAAGGGTTGATTTTTGCGTGGATTTTTGCATTCCAGAAGGCTAATGTACTATTTTCATTTGTTGGGTTGATCAGTAATAAAAAGGACATTCTTCACAGGATTCATGTGTTAGACTATTTGGTTATGTGCTTCCTTCACTGTTAATGTGTTATTACTTTGTTTCCATGCTTATGTTTTTTGAAATCTGAATTATTTTACAGAAAATTGATGAACACAATTTGTTGAAAAACACACTGTGCTTCTAGTTGTAGATAATTTCTATGTTTTCTTTCGATATCATGTTAAGGAATTATTATTTTCTCTTTAACTTCTATTGAACTTATATCTTTTCTTCCATTCCATTTCACTTAAATATAAAGAATCCATTTAGTTTAGCTACCTTGCCCTGTGAAACTCCTTTCTAAAAGCTGAAATAGACCCCTTTTGAATTGTAGACTCCATAGTCCAATGGAAGGTTCAGACACTTAATCAACCAATCAACTTAAAACCAAACTTCAAACACTCATAGCTAGCCTAATATCTAATACAACAAAGTTAAATCTTACAGAAAAAGCCCTCTATGAAGATGGCAGGGTTAGGTCCCAACTTCCAAGTAGGTTTGTGGTTACCTTTGTGATTTTCTTCCGCAACCTTAGAAAATTACAGAGTGCTAACATTATGGCGATCATACTGGGGACTTAAAACAATCCTTCATTTCATTTTCATAAGGTTAACTTCCTTAGTCTATACAACTTTACTTCAGGAAAAACAATAATTCAAATTTTAGAAATAAAGAATTAGAGGTTGTTCTTCACTTTTAAGATTCGGCTCCAAAAAGAAATCATACCAGATCTAATCCTAATCTAGGACCACCCAAAATTTTAGACGATCTTGAAAATTTACTAAGGAATATAAGTTTATCTTAATGTCAAGGAAGTAACAACCCCCTTTCTAGGGAAAATTCCCTTCCTGAAAACCTCGATACTATACAAGATATTCAGTTTGACTTACCTTTTGAACACAGTCTATTCAAGACCAAATATGAAAGTTTTGTTGATAAGACAATAGTTGATGATTTTATTCTGCAGCCCTACAAACCAGTAGAACCATCTGTTGAAACTGATTTGGATCAACAGGCCCTCTAAAACTTTGACAAATCGTAGGATCTTGTATTAGCACTTGATCAAGTTGTGCATCAAGCTTACATTCAACAATCCATTGAACTTTCTGCTCTTACTATTTCAACATCATCTTACTCTTCCCAATCAGTTCATCCAACATCAATTGGCCCCACCCCTTCAATAATTTCTACTACTCATCCAATAGTATCACTAGCAGTATCCCAACCTATTCCCACAAATCTTATATCTACACCTCCCTTTAGACAAAACATTGTTCCACCCAACATGATTGCTCGTTATGCCACCCTGGTTTTACCTGCCCAGTTGCATGATATGCCCCAAGGCTATCAAACTAGGATTCCTCAATTTGATAGAATTGTTGTTATCAATCCATATCAACACATAGATAAAATGAACGATTTCTTCGATATTCATGAAGTAGATGAGAATGATGTAAAACTAAGGCTTTTTTCCCATAACTTAGGTGAAGAGGTAAGAAAATGGTTCAAAAACTTAGTAGCAGGTAGTATAGTTGACCTTTCTATCTTTCACCAATATTTCCTAAATAGGTGGGAAACCAAAAAGATTCCTCTTCAAATCCTTAATGAATACAAAAACCTTAAAAGAGGACCTAATCAAACCATAGAAGAATATTGTGCCAGATCTAATAAACTGTACAATGTAATTCATGTTGCCATTAAACCTCCCCCTGGCTTGGCCCTTATACATTTCCCAGAAGGATTCGATGTTGATATGGCATATCAACTCAGAGAAAGAGATCCCACCACCTTAGAGGAAATGAAATCTAATGCACTCAAAGTTGAGGCTAATTTATTAGCCAAAACAACTAAATTAAACGCTGACAAAAGGGTTACTATCAAAGAGGAACCTTCATCTTCTTCTCCCACTGATTATAAAATAGACAATTTACTTATAACTGTGGAGAAAATGATGGATAGAATAAGCATAACTCATAGGGCTCCTCCTAGAGAAAACCAAACTGGTCAAATTAGGAATCCAAATTTTAGAAGAAACCAACCCCACATCAAACAAAGGAACCTAAAAGGTCCAGATCAGCAGGTAAGACTGCCTTTCCAAAAGAACTAAATAGATGAGGAGGCAGATATAGTTGATGACATGGAAGATACTCAAATAAATTTGATGGGAATAAACGACAATGATTCTACTTTCCTTACTAAAAAAGAACAAGACCTTTTTTTGCTATCCCAAGATGAAATAGAACCTGAAGAATCAGAAGAGTATAATTTTTTTTTTAAATGCAATTATGAAAGTCCATAAGCAATACAATCTGAGGAGTAGGAAAACAACTAATACTCCAACTAAAAAGTTAGTTGATACACCTACTATGAAGAACATTGAGATTCTTGCTAGAAATAATACTGATGTTCCAATCCAAAACATAATTATTACTGCATCCAAATCAATTCAAACAAATGATCCCTCCACTAGCCAACAAAGAGACATATCCCAAAAGGATTTGGCTGATAAACAAGAGGCTGTCAATTTAAACAAAACTCAGACATAATTTAATATATAACATGAATTGGCAAAGCTCAAAATACCCATTCCCCTAACAGAACTGATGAACAAAACAACAAATAGATCACAAGTAATGAGAGCTTTAAGCATAGGAGAAAATATTGATACAGTCAATGTATCAGATGATCAACCAAAAGTATTGTTTGGCCCGAAAGTTGATGTTAAGCTCCAAGATGGAGACGTACCACCCTTTTACATTAGTTTAAACATTCATGATAAAATCTTACACAACGCTATGCTTGACTCAGTGGCCTCTCATAATCTTATGCCTAAAGTAATCATGGAAAAATTGGGATTAGATATTACTAGAAGATATAAAGATTTGTATTCATTTGATTCCAGTCAAGTAAAGTGCCTTGGAATTATTAAGGATTTATGTGTCAACTTAATCAAAATACCAGCCCAAAGTGTGGTAATGTACGTAGTTGTTGCTGACATGCCTCCTAAATATGGCATGTTGCTTTCTCGTTCATGGGGAGCTAAACTACAGGGAACCCTCTAAATTGATATGTCCTATGCTACAATTCCGGTATTTGGTCAGAATAGGAGACTATATAGGGAAAAACTCATGAAATTCATGGTGACAACCTAGGAGAGACCTCATAATTATCCGTTATATTCTATCCATTCATACCTTGACTCATTTATTTCGTATAACGATGGAAATGTACAGGAACAAGTTCCTAATCAAAACATTGTGTTATGTCACACTAAGGAATGCCAACATTAATCAGTGAACATGATAACTTAGATCAAACTTTAGGGAATTTGAGTTTTGATGGATTTGTTAGTAAAGAAGGGTTAGGAGCAAGCGTTTGGGTTTAAAATTCAAAAACTAATCACACAAAGGGTCATTCCTATAAATTGAATTTCTAGTGTTCTAATAACGTAGCAGAGTACAAAGCCTTAATCTCAGGGTTCCTGAGGACATGCAACATTTTTAGCTGGGGGGGATGTTAGGACCCCACTATGTATCATTTTTGCCACATATTTTGATACCATTTTACCTTTATAACCATGAATCCCAGTATCATCTTCATCCACTTTTTCCCAAGGTATACAAAAACCTCTTCTTTATTATATGATTAATTTGTTTTACATTTAATTCCACAATACTCTTATATTTTATCATTAATCGAAGTATATCATTGCTAATACAAATCCAGAGGTTGCAGATAAGCATTGCGGCCGTTGCTGAAACAGCTGACTCCATTGCTGAAACAGCTGACTCCGTTGCTGAAACAGCTGACCCAGTTGCTGAAACAGCCGTCAAACACGCAAATTCCGTTGGCCGTAATTTGCGATTTTGGAAGAGCTTTTTGAAGAATAGTGGCAGCA
>APFE030799442.1:31684-44612 GCA_000404065.3 Pinus taeda
TTGTTAGACACTGGCTACACAGCTTGAGTAATACTCTGTTTCCTGAGCACTGCATATATTGAATGCTTTCACTCTTAGCAGTTGAGATATATGTTTCTGTTTGATTGCATGAATGAATGATGTTGGGAGACAGGTGCTGAAGATTCCTGCATACAGGAATAGGGTTCTATTCCCATTAATTGCTTTCCTTTATCTGCAGCGTGAGTAGAAACAAGAGAACAAGTGTTGAAGGTTCCTGCTCACAGGAATAGGGTCTTGATCTCTTAAGTTTACAGTGTGATTAGGTGTCAGGCATCAGGTGCTGAAGTTCCTCACTAAGGAATAGGGTCCTGTTCCTACTGTGGTTGATTGATTTCTTTCCTTGCAGATTGATTTTCCTTTATTTGAATTGTAACTGCAATAGAGGGATTATCTCCGTATAACTTAATTAACCTCAGCTTTGATTAAATAGAGTGTGAACCAGTAGATTGGTGAGATTAATAACTGTGTGTTCTTTCTTTTACTACAACATTGCTTCTGCTTTCGAAATCGAGCATATCCAGTGCGAGACTACCTTTGAAATAAAAAGACTTCCTCGGGTTGACAATTTATGTGGCGCTTGAATTGTGGAAACAATTAAAACGGCCAACATTCACCTCATGTTACACATCCCAAAGTGCCAAAATTTTGATAATTGTGAAGTGTATTCAACATAAAACATATATTGAAACATCCCTAAGAATGGAAGAAAAAATTCCCTCACTCAATTCTAGAGAAGGTTCACTGAAACCCTAAATTTTAGGACCAACACTCTTTGCTCCACTTCATGTCCATGCTAGTGGAAGGTTGTGGTTCTTCTACCTAGCACTACTAGCACATGTTTTGATATGAAAACCAACATTAAACCTCTTCTAGCAAGTTTTCTCATAATGGAGGAGAAGTTTTGTATGCTGGAAACATCGATAAACAATGAGATGGATGTTGTTAGGTAGAGATATGGTCGAGATCTCCCATTTGGAGCTCTTGATCCTACCTTTAACGGCCTTCCCCTTGAAATATTGACCTTCCTCCCTCTTTTGTGGATCCCTAACTCCATCTCCCTTCCTATAAATCAAATCCCTTCCATCCCCAAATGGTTGGTCATTAATTGCCTACATTCCTATGTTGAGATTATGCTTAAATGTTGCCCATCTAACTTAGAGAAGGATTGCTTGAAGAGTCTTGGATTAGACTTAGACATCCACAAAAAGGAGGTCTCCAACATCAAGTAAATAGTTGTATGATTCTATTTTTGATTCATTAATATATAAATCTGATGTTCACTTTCGAAAAATGTCTAAATATTTATGCATTTAGCTTGATACTCCTTGATCTATCAAGTAGTTTATGTTTGTTATATACTATGTATGATCTTGTATCTTGTATTATCATTTGATCTCTCTTACAGGTACTCAGCCATAAGGAACGAGCAAGGGGCTACCCTAGAAGCTAACGGATCGAAGCCATCACCAAAGGATTGAGAAATTAGCATCAGATCGAGGTACTTTTTTCCCTCTCTCTACATTTTTAAACAAAATCTATGGAAGTCTACATTAGTTTGTTCAGTTTGTCGCTAGACCCACTCATTGGGCTAGAGAGATCACCTTTGCCTATAGAGGGGATTTATCTTCACAAAAAATGGTGACTCTGCTGGGAAATTCAAACCAATGTGGAATGGGCCTTACATTTTTAAACATGTATTACAGAAAGGTGCTTAGGAGTTGGTTGACTATGCCGGAAATTTATTGGCTAAGCCTCAAAACGAGCTTTAGCTCAAGAAGTATTATGCGTGATTTCATTTAAATACATTGTACATTAGTGTGTTGCTCATTAGTGTGCAGTTGGGTTTTGGTGTCTTTGTTTTCTTTTGCAAATGTGTTTTCCCCTACTTACCATGTGTTCTACTTGGTTTGCAGATGTCATTGATCCTTTATGTCGGTTCTGTTGATGGAGCTTGTCATAGTGCACATAATTTATATTCCACCACATGGGCAATCTATGACCCCAATGGTGAGTTAGTGAATTTACAAGGCATATGTTTAGGTCATACTACTAATAACATGGCCGAATATAGTGCAGTTATGAAGCTTTTGTTAGAAGCCATTGCTCTTGGAATTAGAGAGTTAGTCATTAATCTTGATTCACATCTCATTGTACTACAACTTAACAGACAATATTTAGTTCGAAAGGCTCAAATTTTTATAATGTATTTGCGAGTTCATCTTTTGGAACTAGACGTTGATTATATCACTTATCAACATATTCCGAGACATTTGAACACATTAACAATACATTGGCTAATTATGTATTAGATAGACATTTGTGACATATGTAAAACAAAAATATCACATAGTTAACTTAACAGGAAAACATGTATAATCTCTCTCTCTCTCTTCTCTCTCTCTCTCTCTATAATATATATAATATATATTTATATTATATATTATATATTTAATATTCTATATATATATCTGTTGAGAGAGAGAGAGTTCAAAAAGTTTATTACATCAAAATGTCAAAAACTGTGTTGTAAGACACATGGCTTCTCAAGCCTGCATAAGTGGAAAAAATAAAGACTAGAGACAGCTATTCACCCACATGGTGCTCGTGATAGCATGACACAACTCTAATGACCTGGTTCAATAACCGATGTAGTCTAGCAGGTACCCCTATAGTATACCTTTGATATGGCAGTGGCACCTCATCAATCGATGCATATTCTAGAACACCCCTTGTCAGGACTTGTAGATTGCGTTGCACCTCAACAATCGAGTCTACTCCCTCCTCATAGGGTGACTCCTCTATCTGATGTGCCACTCACATGGCTCTCAAAGAAACTACTAGAGGTCTCTCTAGTCCAACATCTGCAAAAATCACAAGTATCAAATCTCAGTATGCATACAAAAAAATTTAAAAGCTTCAAAAACTTTAAAAATTGGTGTTTACCTACATTAGTCCACTATGTGCATAACAGAAGTGGAAGATAAAGATCTCCTAGGAAATCCATGCCAGTATATGCCCAATCATATGCCATTATTACCTATTGTCGCAACCATCCAAAATATTCTTGGGTAAATACATCCACTGACCACCTTCGTGCCGAGGAATTAGCTCATGCCACCTCATCAACCATGGATCTCTGGGCGCTGGTGCATCCACTTCTATCCACTGATATCAAAATAATGGAACACATTCCACGAAGAATGACACCACGATGGATTTGAAGCTGACTTGTTTCATATTTCTGGACTTTCACTTAGTAAGTTGGCTCTTCATATTTACCAACAAAACCTCACACTAGTTGAAGATTGTGGGACTTAAACAATCAAAGGCATACTAGAAATGAGACTTTTTTGATTCATGCAATGGTTGATCACCAGCTATTTGGGTGATAGTATGAACGATTGTTCATAGGGGAGATTAGACATGGTAATTATATCTATCTTCCCACTCTAAGTTTTTCGAGTTCCTGGATAATTTCTCACAATCAAGATATATGTGCTCCGCCCTCCAGTGCGAGAACCAGACAATTGAATCAATTGTCCCTTTCTAGACAAACCAGTAGTGAAATAAATTTCTATGACATATATTTCAAGTTCTTGGCCCCCAATCATGAATAGTTTGTGATCCACATCTGACCAACTAATAAAATGTTGTAGTAACTCTAACTAGCTCCTAAACCCAGTAATCCAGAAGAATTTCAGTAACCCACAGTCTCGAAGGGCAGTAATATAATTTGGGTCATGGGCTGCTTGATGGTCTTCGGCTTCATGTCCTCTTTCTTTCCATTCAATCACCATTTTGGTTCATTAATGTGTAAAAAATCCATCAAACTAATTTTCACGAGTTTCTATGGAAACAAATATGGAAAGAAAACATTAAATATGGAGGATTTTCCAAAAAAATTGCAACTTTGCGCTAGCACGACTGTCTATATATTTTCTGCGCCTCTAGTGCACTGCCACAGTTGATCGCAAGGTGAACAACATGGGTCTGATGGTTAAAACCCACATTGATCGTCCTCAACATGAATTATTTTTAATCCATCCATGGAGCCTAGTCTATGGATGAAAATGCATAAAAATACAACCAAATTGAAGGGAAGGGACAAATCTCTTACCTGTAATGAATGATTCGATGAATGGTGTCTCAGATTGATCATAATCTTCCCCTGAAGATCAAGGTAAAATAGGACAAAAAGTCTATCGGATTTGAAAATTGGTAAAATGGTGAAAATCATTTACTTTTTTGAGCTTTTATAAGTTTTTAAATTACATTTGTGCCAAATTAGGGAATTTTTCTCTTATATTTTAGTATTGTTCCTCGAAATTGGCAATGTACCGCTTGTGTTGTGACAAGTCATAGAACATGGTGATGGTGATTAATTATGATTGATTGAATGATTTTTATTTTATCACTTTTTTAGTCTCGTAAAAAATAAATGAAAAATAGACCCCTTAGAGTCATCTTTAAGCTCTTTTCTGACTCTCGAAACATGAAAATATTTTCGAGTATTTATCGTTTCCAACTCATTAAAGTAAATGAAATGACATATGCTTAGTGTAAGTTTAACCTTTTTCTCGGCTGAGAGAGGCTATTGTATGAAAAAGGAATACCTTAGTTGAACATGGCTAAGAGGTTCTCTTGGATATTGTTTTCTACCTTTTCACATTCATTTGGATTTTTCTTTTTTGCCTTTTTTTCAAACTCTCTAAACATGAAGAAGATGTGGAGTTTCACCTTTGTCGCACTCATAAAACTTGAATGATGTAGGACTTGTCATCATGACAAGACCAAATTTCTCCTTTCTATGACTTGTTAAACATACTAAGATGGATTAATCTGAAGGATGAACTTATATGAAAAGCATATGCTATCCACTTCAAGCTTGCGATTAAAAAGTAATGGCATAGTCACTATAAATTATGTGGGAGAAATGAAAGTGAACATCCCTTGTATTTTGTGTAAGGAAGCATGTCGGTCTTGAACATGACATTTCTCTGTTGCTCATGTCAGTTTTGGAATATCCTGACTTCATCACTTGTCTTCCTGGGTTTTGGAAATCCATTTTGCCTCTCATCTATTTATGTTTCTTCATTATCACGATCTCTAATCCCATGTTGAGTCAAACGCTACCAAACTCTTGAGTCCTATCGCCAATATGTTCAAGGGAAGTCCTATCTCTAGTTTTTACGTCTTATATAGTGTCTGACCTTTCTACCACAGTCCTGAATAAAAATTACCTACTATACTATCTTGTTTGTTTCTTATCGATGATGTGGGATACATTATGGCCCTCCTTCAGTGGATCTCTTTGTGTTGACTTTAGCTCATTATCCAAGAAGATGCTCTAGAAACTCCCTTCCAATACCTTGAAACTTGCATGCCTCAATGGCAAGTTATTGGCATTTGATGACAATTTTTCATCACCGGCCTTCGATCAAATGATTCTACAGGTGTTCAACCTCAAATTTATTATTAAAACTCATGGATTTTGTTGATTGTACCTGTAGAGCCATTGTCAATATTGGTGGGTTCTCTCATACCTATTAATAGTTTACATCATCGACTGATAATCAGGTAGTTTTCTATCATGTTCGACTTTTGACACATCTATTTGCATGTTCTAATTCATACATGATCGGATCAAGATAGAGCTTAAGACCATGGGTTCTATCTGATAAAATCTAGGTTGCGTGGAGTTATGAGTTATTTATGATTTTACACGTGATTATATCGATGGCTGTGACCATTCCATGCGTTCTTATATATGATCCTTTCTATTTAGATGGTTGCATCCATACTGTGGATCCACGCACATGATCCCTTCTATTTGGATGGTTGCGCCCATGCCCTAGATTCATGTATTATTAGGTGGCTATTCATGTATCATTCAGTATGTTTATATTAAATATGTCATATATGTATATGTATATGCTTGATTTGCATGTCTCCTAACGATATTTTTCTGATCCTTGCCTTGACTTGTAAAGCATCTCACCCATCATTACATTTTCTGCCTTCATGCTTTATGCGACATCTATTAAAAAATATTTTGTCACACCTCCTCTTCACTTCTTGTTCCACATCCTGAAGTGCCAAAATGATGATGAATATGAAGTATTCATCTTGAAACACATACTAAAACATCCCTGAAGAAAGGAAGAAAAACTTCCCTGAATCAATTCTCGAGAAGGTTCATTGAAACTCTAAATTTAAGGACCAACACTCTTTGTTACATTGCCTTCTAGTGCTGATGGAAGGTTTATTTCTTTGAACTAACACTACCAACGTGGGTTTTGATATCCAAAACCACGTTGAATCTTTTCTTGCAGGTTTTGTTAAAATTGAGGAGAAGCTTCATATGCTCGAAACCTCAAGAAATAGCGAGTTAGATGTTTTCTGGTAGAGATATGGTAGAGATCTCCATTTTGGAGCTCTTGATCCTACTTTTAAGGGCCTTCCCCTTGAGACATTGCCCTTCATCCCTCTTTTATGAATCCATAACTCCATCTCCCTTCCTATAAACTAAATCCCCTCAATCACCAAATTGTTTTTCATTCATTTCCTACATTCCTATGCTAGGATTATGCCTAAATGTTACCCATCTAACTTGGAGAAGGAGTGCTTGAAGCATCTTGGCTTCGACTTGGATATCCACCAAAATGAGGTCTACAACATCAAGGAAATGTTTGTATGATTCCCTTTTTGATTCATTCGTATATACATATGATGTTCACTTCCATAAATGTCTAAATATTTATGCATTTAGCTTGATACTCCTTGATCTATCTAGTAGTTTATGTTTTATATAAACTATGTATGCTCTTGTATCTTGTATTTTCCTCTGATCTCTCTAGCAGGTACTCAGATGTAAGGAATCAGGAAGGAGTGAGTTGGGAAGCTGAGGGATCAAATCCATCATCAAAGGATTGGGCAATTAGCATCACAGCGAGGTAGGTTTCTCCCTCTCTTTGCATTTCTAAACATAAGCTAGGAAAATCTGGATTAGTTTGTTCAGTTTATTACTAGACCCACTCACTCGGCTAAAGAGATTAGCTCTGCCCACAGAGGGGATTTTTCTTCTAAACAAAATGGCAACTCTACTGGGGACATAAAAATGCTTCGATGCATTGAAGAATGCCCTCATTGGTGTTTCTTTAGACAATCCCCCAAATTATCACCACAACTATTTCTTGTACTTGGCTACCGCCAATAGTACTATTTCTATGGTACCTATTCTGGAAGATGAAGATGGAGATGAAAATGTTATTCATTATTGGAGTCGAAATATCTTTGACGCTAAAACTCCATATGACCATGTTGAGAAACTAGCTTTAGCACCTATTCACATTGTTCAATGCTTTCAACACTATATTATTTTACGAAAAATCACTCTGATTTCTGACTGCAACCCCATGATAGACATTTTGACTCATCAGTTGCTAGGGTAAATTATTCCAAATGGATTTTTATCTTACAAGAATTTTATTTGGAATTTATTAAAGCTAAATTGAATAAATCACTGGTTTTCACTCATTTAATTTGTGACCTTCCTTCTGCAACCATGTCTACTGCATCCGACGAGATGATTCCTAACGAAAATCTCTTTCTCATCAGTTTTTTAGATCCATGGTATGGAGATATCATTACCTATCTCAACACCTAAAAATTTCAAATAGAGTTATCCAAATCTGAACGTCGACACTTCCAACATCAACACCAACCTTACCGAATTATTGGAGGTAATTTGTACCGTGTTGGTGTTGATTCAATCGTTCACCGATGTTTAACTCTTGAAGAGGTTGAGAGAGTCTTAAATGATTGTCTCTCTGGGGCATGTGGTAGTCACATTTCCGGATATGCTACAGCTCAAAAAATCCTTCGTCCTGGTTATTTTTGGCCTTTGATATTCAAAGGTTGCATATTAGCAGTCCAAAAATCTCATGCCTTCCTGATTTATAACTACAAACAATGTTCCCCAGTTACGCTCTTACACCCAGATATTAACGTCAGACCCTTTGCTAAATGGGGAATTGATTCCATGACCTGTAACCCTCGCTTGTCCAGGGAGCATGGTTATATCGTCGTCGTTGTCGATTATTTCACTAAAAGGGCCGATGTGATGCCCACATATGATTATGTAGGTAAAACTCCAACTCAATTTATTTTTAATCATTCCATAGCTTGATTTGGTGTCCCTCACGCTATCACCACTAACCATGGATCTCATGTTTGAAATTATATGATCACAAAGATTATTGCTTAGTTGGGTCTGCATCATGACAGCTCAACTCCTTACGATTCTCAGGTCAATAATAAAGTTGAGGCAATCAACAAAGTCTTGGTTACAATGCTTCAACATACTATTGGGATGCATAAATCAAATTGGAACCTCATGTTATTTTTAGCTTTGTGGGCATACCGAACCATAGCAAAGACAACAACTGGATTCACACCCTTTCAATTGGTGTATGGTCTAGAGGAAACCCTTCTAATTAAATGTGAGATTCCTTCCTTGAAACTAGCTGTCAAATTACTCCTTATGATCCGAATTTAAACAGGAACACAACAAATTACTTAATAATACTTCATTCCATTAATGTAAAATACTGAAATATGCTACAAACAACAATGGAAATAAACTAGCTAGGGTGATGGGAGCTTATCTTTGAGAAACGATGTGGCAGCTACATGCCTATGAACTATGTTACAATGAGGTTCGAGGGCCTATTTATTGTTGAGAAACAATGGAAAACCTTAAACATCCAAAAAACTAACCCTAGAAGATGAAGCACCAAACTGTGGGCCCCGTTTGGGTAAATTGGTACATCAACTTCCCAGGGTCGTAACTTTGGCATATGATCTCTATTTGACGCGCACAATATCTCGTTACAAAGATCTATATGAGAACTACATCTTTGTGGAGATAAATATTGGTCAATGGAGCCATGGTGCTCCCAGGTTTCCCAAAAGACATCGTTTAGGCCCTCAAAACAGCTCCAGAAGTTTAGGACTAGAAAAACTGCTAAATATAGTAAATTGTGCTACAATTAAGGAAACTAAAAAGCTGAAAGAAACAATGGTGGGGGTCCAAGTGGACTTGGAAGGTGGCCACGAATATCCACCTAGATCATTCCTCCCCCCTTAGGAAGCAATGGACCCCATTGTGTTGAGTTCCTCCATGAGATGAGGAAACTTCTGCTGAACTTGGTCCCTGGTGAGCCACTTGCCCTGGTGAAGGAGTTGGTATGCTTTGACAGCTCAATATAATTGGATATTCTGTTGGTTAGTGTGCTTGATCTGTGTGTGCCTAATTCAATCAGTTGTAGCTTGTTTCATGCAATCTAGATTTAACTTTGTGGGTGTGAGTTGTTTTGCAATGTCGGATGTGTCTAGTAATGGTGGAAAGCATGGCTGAAGGCAGTCCACATTGAACACTAGGTGTAGGCCAAGGAATGGGGGAATTCTAAGATCAAATGCATTGTCTCCCATAGCTTTGGTAATGGTGTAAGGACCATATCAGAGTGGTATGAGTTTCCGATAGGCTCTGGTAAGGGGTTCCTTTTACAAGTGCAACCAAACTTTGTCGCCCACCTGAAACTTGTGTGGCACCCGATGTTGATCATGTCACTACTTGTACCTGGCATTTGATTTCTCCAGAATGTCATGGACCTACTGGCGAATATATTGGATGTGCTCAATGAAGTTGTTTGCCTTATCTGTTTTGGACTGGACATGATGCGAATCTGCATGAGTAGCTGTAAATGGCATGGCCACATTAATGGGACATAATGGTTGGAAATCCAAGCCCACCTCAAAAGGGTTGTGGTGATGTGTAGAGCCTAATTGTAGTTGTGCTAAACATAGGGGAGGCTCTCGTCCCATGTGCTAGGATGCTTTGAGTTGTACATGCGCAGAATGTGTACGATCATCCTGTTGACAATCTCTGTTTGGCCATCAGTTTGAGGATGGAAGGTTGTGGACTTAGTGAGTTTGGTGTCGAGCATCGACCAGAGACTGGACCAAAATCTACTGAGGAACCTACTATCCCAATATGAGATGATATATTGTGGGATCCCAAAGTGTATCCACACTCATTCAAAGAAGAGTTTAGCAGTGGCTTCTGCTGTGATATTCTTCTTGCAGGTAGCCATAATGGCCATATTCGAGAACCTGTTGACGACCAAAAAAACATAGTCATTTCCATGCTTAGTGGAAGGAAGGCCTGACATGTAATCCATGGAGATGGATTCCCAAGGTCGACTAGGGGTAGGCAACAGGGTATAGAGGCCTTCCTTCTCGATGGTCCATTTGGCAATGGTGCAGGCAGTGCATGATCTGATGTACTTCCTGACATCCTATCGAAGATTTAGCCAATAGAAATACTTTTGCAGTACTGCCACCATTTTCATGACCCCAAAATGTCTAGCAGCCCAACTGTAGTGTGCTTCCCAAATAATCTTGGCATGCTCACTTGAAGGAATACAAAGGTGACCTAGGTGGCATAACAACACATCCTGGAGGTGAAAATCTAGAACATGCTAACCCTCCAAGAGTGTATGGTATGTGTGGCCGAATTCTAGGTTGCTTTTGTAGAGAAGTGGCCAATTAGAAGTCTCTTGCCCACAAGAGCTGATCACAGTGGTTAATGCCATGATCAGTGGTCAACTGAGGCAATCTGCAACATTATTGGTGCTACCCTTTTTATACTTGATATTCAAATGGAACTATTGCAAGTATGTGGACCACTTTTGATGGCAATCACTCTGCAATTTCCCTTGGGTTTGTATGAACTACAGGGGTCGGTGGTCTATGTGGATGACCGTTTCCTTCCCCAAAATGTAATGCTTCCTTGTCGGTAGGTCTGCATAATGGAATACATCTATTTGTCATAAGTGGGATACCTTCGAACTATATCTGGAAGTGTCTCACTATGATATGCCACTGGATGGCTGTGTTGAGTAAGGACTGCCCCAATAGCATAGTCGGAGGCATCTGTCTCGACCTCAAATGGTTGTTACAAGTCTAGCAATGAGAGCATTGGTGCTGTGTAGAGGTGATATTTCAAATCTATGAATGCCTTCTTTTGAGATTCAAACCAAAATAATTTTTCTTTCGCTCCTCCCTTAGTGGCTTGACTCAAGGGCCAAGTGATATGAGAAAATCCCAACACGAACCTGCAGTAGAAGTTAGCAAGACCTAGAGAGCTGCAGAGCTCTGTCAGAGTGGTAGGAGATGGCCAATCTCGAATGACTTAGATCTTGGATGGATCCATATGCACCCCCTATTTGTCAATAGTGTATCCCAGATAATGAACCTGGGTCATGCCAAAAGTGCATTTCTCCAAACTGGCACATAACCCGTCGGATGTAGCGGAGGTGCTCTTCCCAACTCTGGCTAAAGATCAGGATGTCATCCAAGTATACCACTATAAATTAGTTGGTGAATGGCCACAAGATGTCATCCATTAGCCTCATGAAGGTTGCAGGAGCATTCACCAATATGAAAGGCATAACCAACCATTCGAAAAGGCCCTCCTTGGCTTTGAAGGTAGTATTCCACACATAGAAGGGTTCAATTAGTACTTGGTGATATCCTAACTTCAAATCGATCTTCCTGAAATATTTTTCCCCTTCAGTTGGTCTAAGAGGTCATCAATCCATGGGATCAAGTACCTATTATGGACAGTGGTCTTGTTCAACACCCGATAGTCAATACAGAGTCTCCAAGTCCCATCCTTCTTCTGTACCAACACGGTTGGGCTCCCACAGGGCAATGAACTTGGATAGATGTGACCTTTCTGTAGCAGCTCCTAAATCTTCCTCTTGATTTCATCATTCTCCATAATAGAGTACCAATAGATTGGTCCATTAGGCAGTGGCACACCTGGGGTCAGATCGATCGAGTGCTTGACTTGACAGTGCAGAGGAACCCCTACGGGGTAGGTGAATATGTCCTCATACTACTCCACAACCTTGTCAATATGTAGTTGTTGTGCGGAGGGGCCCTGTCTGGAGGTCATGGCCACCATCTTCTTCTTTCCTTGAGGGCATATCATCAGGAAAACAAATTTCTCGATTTTGGAATGGAGCTTACTGCATTTTTTTGTAGTAATCAAAGAGATGGTAGTAGGTGGTGCTACCTCCAATATCCTATACAACTTATTTCCCGAAGTAACAATAACATCACGGAGCCTTGATTCATACATAGCATGTCGCTTCCACAAGTATGGTTGTCCTAATAATACATCATAAACTTCAAGGGGAGCAATGTCACACAATACCTCATCTGTGAAGGTCTTGATGTTGTATGGAAGGTGACACTGGCTCACATGAAGATCCCGTCCTTGGTTAAGCCACCCGATGGTGTATAGTTGTGGATGTGCTATCGTCAGTAAGCCTAGCCATCTCATGACCTCTATGAAAATCAGGTTCTTTTGGCTCTCGTTGTCAACAATGAACTGTAGCAGGGAGCCCTTTACCCACATTTGGGAGTTGAAGATATGCTCCTCCTCCTATGGATCTTTGTGGTGGCAACGGTGCCGTTGGACTCTGCATCAATAATTTGCTTCCCTTTGTAATTCCCTTTGTCAGGTTCTGACTCAGAGTCGGAACATGCATCTGATTTTGAAACCTTTAGCTTCGACACTAGTGACTGCTTGGCCTAACACTCACTTATGTTGTGAGTGGGGCTCTTATGGAACTCACACCACTTTCCTGTGTCCTTTTTTGGCTTCACGGCGCTATTATTTGCTTGCAGCTTTGGCAGGTTACCTTGGGCTACCCCACCTTAGCTTTGTCCTTTGTTCTGCGGTTTCGGTGCACCTTTCCCTTACTTTGGATTTGCACATCCAAAGTCTCACTTCTTCTGTTTAAACTTTTGCTCGATCTTGACAGCATATTGGTAT
>APFE030799443.1:0-20098 GCA_000404065.3 Pinus taeda
AAGGCCCATAGTTTTGGTGCTTCATCTACTAGGGTTAGGATTTTGGATGTTTAGAGTTTTCCATTGTTTCTCAATAATTAATTGGCCTTCGAGCCTCACTGTAACATAGTTCAGAGACATGTATCCACCACATCTCTTCTAAGAGATAAGCTACCATCACCTAGGCTAGTCTTATTTCAATTTTGTTTGCAAGCATATTTCAATATCTGATATTAATGAAATGAGTTTTTATTTTTGTTTCATCTCTATATTTATGCTTATATATTTAATTTGTTGCTTTCTTGTTTAAGTTCAGATTAGTGGTATCAGAGCAGTCTACTCTTTCTTTGTTTTACTTTGCATATCCCCAACAAGGCGGGGATATAAGGAGTTAGGGCTCGAACTGGTCGAAACTGTGCAAGACCAACCTTGAAAATCCCGATGAATTCCCATGGTGAAAGAGAAGAAAGATGAGGGGGTAGGATATACTTTCAAAATCTTTCTAGAGGAAGCCCTTGAGTGACAGAGGAACACGATAATGGACAACTTTGCCCAGATCATTTAGTGACTACCCAAGGGCGACGCATCTCCTTCCATCAGCTAATTTCGAAGTGCCACACCCTTTAAGGTATAAGTTAACTTTGAAATCCCTATATTTTAGGGTCAGATAGATGCAAACACCATAGATAAATGGTTATATCTGCTAGAAGGATATTTTTTTGTTCATGATTTTTTGAGCCAGGAAAAGATTACTTTTATTCTTCTCAAGGTTGGCCCCCATGTCAAGGACTGGTGAGAAACCTACTATGAGATAAAGGATGAAAGTACAAACTCACTATTTCTGGTCGCACCCACTTGGAATTCATTCTGGGACACCATTAAGGAGTAGTGCTACCTTGTTGGGAGTTATGAGGATAAATACATAAAGTGGACCAGGCTGCAATAGGGAAGAGACAAAGATGTGTCAGACTTTACCAATGTTTTTCATACCCTTCACACGAAGTTGGGTATCAAGGATTTTGAGAAACATTTGGTACTCAAGTACTGTGACTGCCTACTTAGATACATCCAAGATGAGATGGAGTTCCTCGACATCTCCTCACTCAGCACAACATACTGAAACGTTGTCAATATTGAGGAGAAGTTTAAACAGAAAAAGCGAGACATTAGATCTATGAATCGAAAGCAAGGGAGAGGCGCCCCCAAACCTCAGTGCAAAGGGCAGGGTGACCTAGGATAACTCACGAAAGTCACAAGCAAATAACAACACCATGAAAACAAAGAAGAACATGGGAAAGTGGTGTGAGTTCCATAATAGTTCCACTCAAAACACAAGTGAGTGTCGAGCCAAGTAGTCATTGGTGGCCAAGCTAAAGGCTATCGATTCAGATGCATGTTCCGACTTTGAATCAGAATCCAACTAGAGGAATGATAAAGGGAAGCAGATCATTAATGTGGAGCCCAGTGCCACTGTGGCCACCACCAAAATATAGAAGATTGAGCCTGAAGATCCAGAGGAGGGGAATGCCTCTTCCACTCACATTTGTGGTTGAAGGGTTCTTTGCTATAGTTCCTTGTCATTAGCAGGAGCCAAAAGAACCTCATTTTAGCAGAGGTTGTGAAGCGGTTGCACCGATCGGCCACACCACACTCATAGCCGTACAATATCGTGTGGCTTCACCAAGGACGAAGTCTCCAAGTCAGGCAATAGTGACACCTTCCTTATAGCATCAAGCCCTTCACAGATGAGGTACTGTGTGATGTTGCTCCTCTTGAAGTTTATGATGTATTTTAGGAAAACCATACTTGTGGAATCGGCATGCTATATATGAGTCTATACCTTGCTCTATTATTATTTCTTTGGATAATAAGTTATACAAGATACTAGAGGTAGCCCCACCTACTGCCACCTCTTTGATCTTTGCTAAGAAATGTAGTAAGATCATCTCCCATACTAGGAAATTTATTTTCTTTCTGGTTCGCTCTCAAAGTAAGGTGAAGATCGTAGCCTCATCCATGGCCCTCAGGAAGGGTTCCTCCACACAACAGAAGTAGGTGGATACGGTCATGGAAGAATACAGGGACATCTTCTCCTCACCCATAGGGGTACCCTTGCACTGTTAGGTAAAGCATCCGTGAAATTGGGATGAGATTCTCCCCTATGGGCAACACAGTTATAACAGAGCTCTTCATAGCTTAGCTGGTCACAGTCCCTTTCAAGTGGGTCTGGGATTTCAACCATTGTATCTGATTGATGTTGCCATGCCTCATGTGACTATATAGACAAAATCCACATATGTATTGTCTGAGGCTAATAAAGAGACCATATTTATTGAACACATCCATCAATAGGTTCATGACATCTTGGAGAAGTCAAATTCCAAGTATAAGCAGTGACATGATCAACATCGGGTGCCACACAAGTTTCAGGTGAGCGACAAAGTTTGGTTGCATTTGTAGAAATAACGCCTTACCAAAGCCCATCAGAAGCTCAGACCACTCCAATATGGTCCTTACACCATTACCAAGGTTGTGGGAAACAATGCTTTGGAATCGCAACATTCCCCCATTTTTTGGCTTTCACCAAGTGTTCAATATGGACCGCCTTCGACCATGCTTCCCACCATTACTTGACACATGAGACATTGCAAAATGACTCACACCAATAGAAGTTTCCCCATATCATGGAGGCAGTCAACACAATGGGGACCATTGCTTCCTAAGTGGGGAGGATTGATCCAGTTAGATGTTGGTGGCCACCCACCTATTCCACTTGGACCCCCACCACTGTCTCTTTCATTTTTTAGTTTCCTTAATTGTAGCACAATTTACTATTTTTGGCAGTTTTTCAGGTCCTAAACTTCTTGAGTCATTTTGAGGCCCTAAATTTACGACCCCAGGAATTTGATGTACTAATTTACCCAAACGAGGCCCATAGTTTTGGTGCTTCATCTGCTAGGGTTAAGATTTTGGATATTTAGGGCTTTCCATTGTTTCTCAATAATAAATAGGCTTTCGAGCATCATTGTAACATAGTTCAAAGACATGTAGCTGCCACATCTCTTCTTAGAGATAAGCTACCATTTCCTGAGCTAGTTTTATCTCCATTCTGTTTGTAAGCATATTTCAATATTTGATATTAATGAAATGAAGTGTTCTTTCTGCGGCATCTCTATATTTATGGTTATATCACCAATACAAAATGGCTAATTAGTTACTAAAAAAATGACTAAAAATTGCATATAAACGAGAATTTTTTAATCAGTGACTAATAGTAGCTAATTTACAGTGTCTTATAACGCGACAAACTTTTAGTCATTTTTAGCTTAGTCACTAATTGGTTGTCTCAATTTCATTGTCTAGTAGTATATTTATTCATAAATTTGGTCATTAATTTAGTCATTGATTACCACAATTAATGACTATTACTATATGATCACCCTAGAAACCAATTAATGACAAAAGAAATATGACCAAAATGTTGGCCGTGTTATAAGATACTGTAAATTAGCTACTAATTGTCATTACTTGAAACCAATTAATGACCAAAAAAATATGACTAAATTTCGTTCGTGTTATAAGGTACTGTAAATTAACTATTAATAGTCATATATATCTATATCTACTAATCTATATCTAAATCTATAATCTATATATAGTATATATATATATATATATATAAAATATATAGATAATATAGTCAACAATTGAAACCAATTAATGACCAAAAAAATATGACTAATTTCGGTCGTGTTATAAGATACAGTAAATTAGCTACTAATAGTCGTATATAGGGAAAATTTAGTCGTTATTTGTAATCACAAATTTATTATTTGCAGTAATCATTTATCTTTTCTTGGTAGTTCATATTCATTGTATAAAAAACTAATTTACTAATTTATATTCATTTCATTTACTTTTATTAATAATCATTATAAATGACTAATTTAGTCATATATTCATTTTACTTGTGTTTATCATTAATCAATATAAACTACTAATATAGTAGTTTTAGATTGATTTTATGTGTTCATTATTAATCAACATAAATTAATTAATATGACTTTGCGACTAAATTAAAAACAATTCATACAATGTCATACAAAGTTACATATGTTAATTACAATACTAAACAATACCATGTGCAATTATTTTTAATTTCAACCACAAAAGTTATATTATATGAAATGTTAAGTACTACAATATGAGTTTCCAACTTAATATTGGTTGGACTACAATTTACACATGAAATATTGTTTCATCACTTCAAAACATGATCACTGTGTTGTCAAGGCATTGCAAGTGAATTCAACAACTTTGAATACTTGACCATCAATCTCTATGTGTGTGTCTTATGCGAGATATTGGCTCTAAGGATATCACTAGACTGGTTCTCTTCTCTCTCTCTTTTTGCATTTGTCGTTCCAGTGTTATTGATCTCCTCTTTCTTCAATTCCTGCTTCTTACCATCAATACTGAGTTCCTTTTATGAAAACAAAATAAGATACATTGTAGAGTATAAGAAATGAAATTTGATGAACAATAGAATATAATCTAAAGTAGACTATAAAGAATTTATACGACATATACGTCAACATCAGCAATGTCAAAGCCATCTTTCCCTATAAAAGCAAGAAACTCGAACAAGTTTTCTTTAGTTGGGTGATAATGGCCACAATGTAGCGAGATGACCTGTATAAACATAGAAAATAAAACATCATCATAGAAAATAACACCTTAGTAACTTAATATTCAACATTCATGGAAAGCTTAGGCACAATTATGTCAACTAAGTTACATGCTAAAAAGCTCAGGGAGTAGATAACTTGTGAAAACAAATAATATGAGATGTGATGTCTAATCCTTGTCATTTTATTCACGAAAAATTTTCATTATCTAATGCATGAAGTTGGTCAAGTATATAAACAACTTGTGCTCAAATAAAAACATGAAATTAAACTTTTCTAATAGTCATGAAAATATTTTAACACAAAACAACTAAAAATATTTCAATCAGCTAAGTGTAATACTAATTTCATCTTCAAGCTTTGGTTGTTGTTTAAATAGACATGATACCAAGTATTTTCAATTTCATAGTTAAAAGACAAACAAAATCAAAGAAACATTCAAAATACAATCAAACAATAAAGAGAGGATATCATGGAATGGACATTGCAATTATAAAAGAATTGTTTTATTGTTCTTTTCCACATCAATGTATCCTAACATTGTGATAGAATTCTTTGTCTCAAGGAATAGGTACAGAACATATCCCTATACATAAACACCATATGAATAAGTTTTATGTTGAACAAGCTAACTACTATCTTAAATAATTTGACTGAAAAAATTCAATCCTAAGCTAACTATCTAGAAACCATATAACAACTTGTAGTTTCATTATTCTACCACAGCTGGCCAAAGAGACAAATAGAAAAGCATCGAAAAATGGTCCACCATTATGACCCAATCCATTAAACTTCAAGAAATATAAGGAATAAATAATTGGAACATTTTCACAAACCATCAAAGTTTGATCCTACATATTGTATTGAGATGTGGTTCAATTTATTGAAGGTCTTATGTGAAAATGGAAAACTCATAAAGTAAGATGGTAGTTACAATAGCACCCAAGATCCAATTTTCATATCCTTTATAACTTTGGAAAAATAAATGCATGAGAACAATGGGACAAACAAACAACTTATATGGAAAAGCATAGAAACATGGTCCACCACTATCCCAATCCATCAAACTCCAAGAAATATAAAAAATAAATAATTGGTTCATTTTTACAAAGCCTCAAAGTTTGATCCTACATATTGTATTGAGGTGTGCTTCCATTTATTGAAGGTCTAAGTGAAAATGGAAAACTCATAAAATAAGATGGCAGTTTTAATAGAACCCGAGATACAATTCCATATCCTTTTTATTATATTTTATAACTTTGAAAATTGAATGAATGGAAAATAAAGGGATGAGGAAGATGTGAGGTAAATTAGTAACTAAGCAATTTTTCATGGCGAACCCAAGGAGAAAATCAAGGGAGGAAAGTAAAATGATGTCAGTTTTAAAATAATAAGTGGGAAGAAAGGAGAAAATCTCTAATTTTTGAAGAAATTAATACACTACATAGAAAATCCTACAACTTGTGAACAACTTGGTCTATTTTGTATGGTGTTTCAGGGATATCTATTGATGAATAGGTAGCATATATTCTCACCAAGTCATGGCTAAGGGGAAAGCATGCATATTTCAGAGACATGGTGGGAGTGGTGAGAAACACCTTCCTTGGTAAGAGGGGGTGTTGAAAATAACGGTACCAAAGAGGTGTTTCCTAGTGCATTTATCCTTTTGGCCTATGAAGACACTTTAATGTCCTTTTTGTCATGTGACATTATGAGTTATAATAATGTTATGGAGGAAAGTTACTTTTTATGGGTTACGTACTATGCATTTTAAAGTATCAATGTCACTAGTATTATAAAGTGACTTTATGAGAAAAATACAAGCTAAAATTTATTATTAAAGTGACTTTTATGTTTTAAAAAGGACTTTATGAGAAAAAATTCTTAAAAGTGACTAGGAGTCTAATAATTGAAGGGAACACATGTAAGAAGGGGTTAAGAGAAAATGATCTCCACCCTTGATCTAATGAGTTGATATTTAATCTCAACAATTAGATCTCAAGGGTTAGGGTTCTCTTCATTTGAGAAGACAAAATGGGAAAAATGAAGTTTCTCTCATTCATTCTTCACATCAGAGTTTTGGAGAAGAGAAGGATCAAGGAGAAGAGGAGGAGAAGGTTAAGGGAGAAATTTTTATAGCTAAGAATTCATGCTATGGTAGGCCCGAGTTTTCAGGAGCAAGCATGATTTTCTAGGAGGAAAAGTATAAGCTCAATAAAGGGGCTTGAAAATCGAGGCAAACAAAGAATACATGCACTCTATTCAAGGTATAATCAGAGTCTTGTTGAGTGATTTTCATGGAAGATAAATGCTCCAAGAAACTTGCATTTTATGCACCAGTCTACACTATTTTCAAGGGATACCTATAGCCGATCAGTGAGAAATTCAGAGTAGCATTCAAGACTCATGCAACTCCAAACTCAAGGATCATATTGTTTTGATATCAGAGTAGAGGTCAAGCATATCCAGTCAGTTAAGGTCTCGACAAAACCTTGAATTTCTAGGAAGAGTATTGTTGCTAGAAGTTCGAGTTTTCAGTCTTTAAAGGATGAATGGAAGTCAAAGAAAGAAACTAGGACTGTGGGTCAAAGATCAGAGAGAAAGTGGACTATCAAAGGAAGTCTTCCCAAGGGAGAGATACATATACTTCTTGTTAATTATCTCTATAAAACAATTCTTGAGAAGCTAATATTAAATCCTCTTTGAAGATTGGTTTTCCCAAGGTCATTGGACCAAAAATAAAAGTTTCATGTGTGTTGAATGCTTGCATTTATTTCTTGTATCAGCTAAAAATGTCAAAAGAGTAGAGTAGTGTTGGAAATACTGAGAGGGGGGGTGAATCAATATTCCCTAGTAATTAGCACTTTTAAATCTTTTTAGATCATTAGTTAATCTCCAATTATTATTAATGTTTATGCAGTAATAATAGTAAACAAAAGAACACAATAGACACAAGAATTTTAGGTGGAAAACCCCCTTCATGTCAAAAACCACCAAACATTTTTATAATAAATTATTTAATCCTTAGCTCCAACTAAATTGAAAGCAACAACTTCCTAGAATTCTGGAAAAGCATTCTTCTCCATCTCCCACTAGAAGGATGCCCCAACGCCCTGGTTTCTTTAGTAACCAATTGAATGGATGCCCCAACATCCTAGCAAGCCACAACTCACCCTAACACTACCCTATTGCCCTGAAGTGTTCATAGGCTCCAACCTGTAGGCGACTTCATGCACCTGCTTAGCACCTCCTTGCCACCCTATAATGACTGAAATGACATAAGAGTATGGATTCCATACGAGGGACAATGGTCCATGATACAATATGATTTATAATGATGTTGACCAAACACCCAATCACACTATGACTTGAAACCCAACCATGACATCATCCCAACATAGACTCCTATACCTCCCAATAATGCCTTTTCGACTTTAGGCAGATTGACTCTTTTACAATAATAACTCATCTAATGATGACACTTTTACAAATGACTCTTTTACAACTTTACACTGATGACTCTTAGCCTTGACACTTCTTCACAATATATGGATGGATGTCATGTCTTCAAAGGATGTCCTGCTGCAATGATTCCTTTAATTTGATACTTCTACTCTTGAATTCTTGCTTGAAGTTATACTTGAATCTTTTTCTACCTGCATGCAAAATTTTCCTAGCAAAATCAATCCCAAAACAAAACAAAATACCCTTCAACTTACCTCTGCCTAAAAAACACATATAAGTGCATAATAATGAAAAAATTACAATGTGTACCTGAAGTGTGCTTGTCACTTTTGTTGTTGAATTGTTGCAGCAGTAGACAAAGACTCTCACTCTTGATATAGGCTTGGATTCTATGCAAGACTATATCCAAAAGTGACCTAAAGATATATACAATAAAAAATGATGACAAACCCTAAACTTGTGAAGGACCAAGTTCTAAGTACAACAATAGAGACCATTCTATAAACTATGACAAGGCAAGTAACATGAACTTACAACATCATATAGATTTAACAGACTTGTTGTAGCATCAAGAATATGTAGCAGCAAATGTGTAGTACCAAGAATATGACATCCGAAATGTGGTATCAAAACTAACTATGACATATAGAGACATAGAGATATACCTGAGACCCTATATGTACTTATGTTTACATGCAAAAATATATGTCAGAGATGATACTCATATTTCAAATGTAAACACTAATCATACATACCTCGATGTAGGAGACTTACCCTTGATTGTTGATGTGTGGTCCTTACTGTAACTATCCTTGAATGCATGTTTTTTCTTGCCCTCTAGGAGCTCGATATTGAATATGTTGCATCTATGTAATTTCAGATATCTAGGGTCTGGAATTTCTTCATATAATATCCCTCTGACTCCTCGTTCCAACCCCTTAGTTCTGTTCAAGTTTGGATTCTTCAAGAAAGAGTTATGCCCAATCTCCCACGACAACTTGATTATAGACTAGTTCTGTAGAGCGGAATTGTACGAAGTGTCATGTGTCACTATTGCGACCTTCAGCCCTGAAATGCTACTCAACAAACTATCATCCATCCTCTTTCTGCGACTATTTAAGAAATTTTAATCCAATACTCAGAGAAAAATTTATGACGATTTTCTCAATGTCACCCGTTTGACATGGAATTCAGGAGCCAGCAAAAACCCTAAATTCCTCAGATCATATATCTGAAAATATAGTGAAACAAGATCTCAAATTTGATCACAAGGTTCATCAACATTTTGTCTCAAATGGGTTTTAATTTCAGCTTCTGAAGCTTCACAAAAAAACGTTATAGCGACAATCCCACGATGATCTATTTGAAGCCACAAAATCCCTACTAGAGGAGGATATGAGGGTCATTATTTATATGAATGTCTTGAGTTGAGAGGGTCCTCAACAAGTGAACGTTGGTGGGAGTTTAGGAGAATTTTTTTGTATTAATTATTGACTATTTAATGACCACAACCAATTATGAGTGCCATGCCACAACCCCATAGGGTTTTAGCCCACTAACTGGGGTTACTTTCTTCAAACATGAATATATCTCAAATCGTGACAAATTACTTGGCATGCCATATATGAACGGAAATATCTCGATGAGTGGAATCCATCTAGAAGATCCTTGACTCAGAACATAGTAATTTTTCAAGTCAAAATTCCCATGCAAGATCAGGGTAGCCCCTGGTGTTGCTTGGGTTGACATCAATGACAACCACTGATCAACAATCTCCCTCTTTGGCATTGATGGCAAAACAAGCACTCCCCCTTGCGATCATGACACCTCTTCCTACTTCCTTCTCTCCCCCTTTCTCATCAATGGCAAAGGGCAACTATCTGTGACAAAAAACCATCTTGCAGACTTGTACATGCCTCCACTCCCCCTTTCTACTCGAGTAGATAAGAGAAAGAGTCTAATGAAAAAATATGATAATCCGAAGCTTTTGGCGAAGATACTGAAATGCTTCATGAGGTAATCGTTTAGTAAAGATGTCAGCAATTTGTTCCTTTGTGCCAACATATTCAAGCTTGATATTCTTTTCAGTGACCTACTCTCTAACGAAATGATATTTAATTGGAATGTGCTTCGTTTTGGGATACATCACAGGATTCTTGGAGATACTTATGGTGCTAGTGCTATCGCAAAAGATAGGAATACGCTCATCAAACTTGACTTGAAGATCTTGCAAAGTTTGCTTCATCCAAAGAACTTGAGTACAACAAGTTGTTGCAACGACATATTCTGCTTTTGTTGTGGATAACGAGATTGAAGACTGCTTTTTACTTAAGCATGAAACAAGACAACCACCTAGATAGAATGTTGCACCACTCGTACTTTACGATCATCAACCCTTCCTGCCCAATCTGCATCTGTATAAGCTTGGATGATTAGATCATTTCCTTCGGCATACCATATACCATATTCTGCTGTGCCCTTAAGATATCGAAGAAATCTTTTGATGGAAATAATATGAGATTCTTTTGGTGTTGCTTGGAATCTTGCTACTTTTCCAACTACCTACATCACATCAGGCTGGGAGGTTGTCACATATAAGAGACTACCAATCATGGATCTATACAGCCTTTGGTCCACATCCTTTGACGAATTTTCTAAGCTTAATTTGAATAGGTCAACCCTAACTAATAATATTATATAAATAAATTATTCATAGATAATATTATTATTTGAATTGGTAAATAAATTATTTTTAATATTATTACTAACTAATTTTCAACCAAATATTATTATTTAATTATTTTTAATAATATTAATATTATATAAATAAATTATGCTTAGATAATATTAAGCATTTAATTGATAACATATATTAATTATATTTTAAGATTAATTATTATTTCAATGAATAACGGCTAGTTCTCAGATAGCCTAATTCACAATTGAATAGGTCAACCCTAACTAATAATATTATGTAAATAAGTTATTTTATTATTTAAAATGATAAATTATTTACAAATTCAATATTAAATAATTAATTATTACATAACAACTATTTTTAACTAAATATTAGTTAATTTAATAAACTTTTCATCACATATTCCTAAATAATTTTATTTCACCAACGGCTAGTTTTGAACGGCTTACCCTGAACATTGATTCATCCCTGCTATTTGTTCTCTCAGATCGATTGGTTTCTCACCTTGTCCTGAGGATGGACCACATTAGTTGGTTTGAAACATCGACCCAATCCTTACAATGTGATTAATCCAAAAGATTGTTCTCTACATTATGGATCACAAAAGTCTTAGATCTAACATTGCAACATGTTACCATGGCGGTAAGGACTGGCTTACAATCTTCCATCTGGAATTCCTTGAGCACTTCTTTGATGTACTTGGTTTGATATATGAATATTCCTTTATCATGCTGAGAAATCTAAAGCCCTAAAAAGTATGTTAGTTTGCCAATCATAGACATTTCAAACTCACTTTGCATTTTTGTGGCAAAGTCTTTACTTAATCTGTCATCATTGCTTCCAAATATTATATCATCCACATATACTTCGATAATTGTTAGGTTATCTCGATCCACATTCACATAAATATTGTTGTTAGCACTTCCTTTCTTGAATCCCTGTTGATGTAGATATCCGTCAAGATGAGCATACCAAGCCCTAGGAGCTTTCTTGAGACTAGATCCTTCTTTAATCTGCAGACGTAGGCTTCTTTGTCAGAGAGTAGAAAACCTTCAAGTTGTTCAATGTAAACTTCTTCCTCCAGTTCACCATTTAGAAAAACTATCTTAACATTCATTTGGTAGAGCTTGATTTTTCTCGAGAAAGCACAAGCGAGAAACATCCTGATAGATTCCATTCTAGCAACGGGAGTAAATTTTCTTCAAAATCAATTCTTCTAACCTGTGCATATCCTTTACAGACTAATCTTGCCTTGTTCCTGGTAACCTGTAATCCTTCAACTATTTTACTCCCCCTAAACTTGTAATGAAACTGCCATATTGTTCAAACTACCTTCTTGTCAATCGTAAACTTGTGCTATATACTATTGCATAGACTCCTCCTCTACAAACATTAAGGAGTCAACAACCCATATTGTTCAAAATAGTCAGTCACCTAATGGACCGTCTTAACTTGAGTCATTATCTGAACCAACCGCTAATTCCTTATGACCTTTTTCTTTTACAAATCTTGAAAGCATAAATGTTGAAACCTTGTTATATACTTTGTCTTCATGTGCCTGTTTCCTTTTCCAGAACTTCTTATTCCTGCAATCTCAAGCCATGTTCCCATAGTTATGACACTTGAAGCATTCAATGTTGTCCATAGGTGATTCCATCTGATATCTGCGACCGTGAGTGCTATGGCCATAGTTATGGCATTTGAAACATTCAATGTTTGGCCCATCTAGCATGTATTCTCTTCTAACAAAATTATCGTGGAACCTGTCTTGTGATCCTGCAAAATTGCTTCTAGAGTTTTGCATAAATGATTGGACATGTCAGAAACTTCACAATCCCTAGCCATGTGTCCATAATTAGCACATAAAAATCAATAACCATTAAATAAATGTGCATGGTACTTGAATGGTCATTTCGGATGTGATGGTCCTTGATAGTTGTACCTATCAATAACTTTAAAATCCTTAGCCATATGTCCATAGTTAGCGCATGAAAAATAATAACCATTAAATAATGAACATAACTGGAAGATTTTTAATTCTTCTTTGGAGGCAATGTTGTAGTTTTTTGTGGTCCTTTGTCCTTGATTGCTTTGGCCTTGTTCTTTGGAGTTGCAACACTCTTCTTTGGCTTTTCACTTTGATCAACTTCCTTCTTAGAATCATCTTGCAAAGATGTGGAGCTTGTACCTTCATCAACTGGAGCTTTACCATCTTTAATTGCCTTCATTTTTGCTTCTTCATTTGTCTTATCTTGTAAGTGTTATTTTTTCAATCCCTTGAGTTTGCTGATCTCATCACGGGTTGCATCAAGTTCTTCTTTCTTTTGAGAAAGATCTTCTTGAAACCAACTTTTCAAGATCTTCATTCTTTTTTGTGCCTCCCCAACGTGTAGCTTGAAAAGAGTAGTCTTCTCTATTTATCTGTTGAGAACCTGTATCTGTTCCTTCTGCTTCTCATTTTCAATATTGATCCTGCTTATTTCTACTAAGGATGTTTCTAATTCCTTTTGCTTTTGGTCAACAGTGGATATGTATCTTTGATTAGATTCCTTCCTTTCAATTTCTACTTCCTCCATATGTTGTTTGATCCTGCTAATCTCTGCAAACGTTGTGTCGAGTTCTTGTTGCTTCTGTTGGACTTCTCTCTTGAGGTCTCATGTCATTTTATTCTTGATTTATTCCAATTGAGTTCTAAGGCTACTAATCATCTTCTCAGACTCTTCATTTTCTTTGATGAGTCTTTTTTTCATCTTCAATTTTCTTCCAAAAGTCTTGTCTTTTCCTCTTGACTTTTGAGTTCCTTTATCACCTTGATCACATTATTTCAAAACTCTGTTTTACTCGTTTATCCCATTTCTTCATCATAATAAAAAGGAACTAAATTTTCAGTAACATCTTGACCTGATTTCTTTGTTGAATAGAGATTATGAATTTTTTCCTAGAGAGATTTAGCTATTGAACATTGAGCAACTTTTGCTTTCATATAATTTGGAAAAACATTCAAAATTACATTCATGGCCTTTGAATTGTACCTTTTAGATTCATTGGTAGATGTGTCTCTAGAATCAGTTGATTCCCATACTCCATGTGCTTGCAAATGTACTTCCATCCTGGTTTCCCATATACAGTAATTATCTGCATCAAAATCAGTGGTTGGTACACAATACTCACTTTATTCAAATTTTGTTGTTCTTGTACCTTCCTTTGAAATCCTTGTAACCTGCTTCTTTGACATTCCCATCTCTATGCTCTTAAAATTTACTTCCAATGGTTAAGTTGTTACTGAAGGAACCAAGCTCTAATACCAATGGTTGGAAATACTGAGGGGGGTTGAACCAATATTCCTTAACAATTATCACTGTTAAATATTTTCAAATCATTAGTTAATCTCCAATTATTATTCATGTTTATGCAGTAATAATAGTAAATAAAAGAACACAATGGACACAAGAATTTTAGGTGGAAAACCCACTCTGGTTCAAAAACCGGCGAATGATTTTCTAATAAATTATTTAATCTTTAGCCCCAACTGAAATGAAAGAAACAACTTCCTAAAATTCTATAAAATTATTCTTCTTCGACTCCCACTAGAAGGATGCCCCAACACCCTGGTTTCTTCAGTAATCAACTAAATGGATGCCTCGACATCCTAGCAAGCCACAACTCACCCTAGCACCACCCTACCTCCCTGAAGTGTTCACAGGCTCCAACCTGTAGACGACTTCATGCACCTCCGTAGCACCTCCCTGCCACCCTATAATGACTAAAATGAGACAAGAGTGTGGATTCTCGTAACAGGGACAACAATCCACAATACAATATGATTTACAATGATTTTGGTCGAACAATCACACTATGACTTGCAACCCAACCATGAAATCATCCCAACATAGACTCCTATACCTCCCAATAATGCCTTTTTGACTCTAGGTAGCTTGATTCTCTTACAATAATAACTCCCAATGATGACACTTTTACAAATCACTCTTTTAAAACTTAAAAAAGGTGACTCTTCGCCTTGACACTTCTTCACAATATATGGATGGTTATCATGTATTCAAAGGATGTCCCGCTGCAATGCTTCCTTTGATTTGATACTTCTGCTCTTGAATTCTTTCTTGAAGTTTTACTTGAATCTTCTTCTACCTGCATGCAAAATTTTCTTGGCGAAACTAATCCCAAAACAAAGCAAAATACCCTTCAACTTACCTCTGCCTATAAAACACATGTAAGTACGTAATAACGAATAAATACAAATTAAAATTACAATGCATACCTAAAGTGTGCTTATCACTTTTTTTGTTGACTTGTTGTAGAAGTATACAAAGATTCCCACTTTTGATATAGGCTTGGACTCTATGCAAGACTATATCCAAAACTAACCTAAAGATATTTACAATAAAAATTGATGAAAGACGCTAGACCTGTGATGGACCAAGTTCTAAGTACAACAATAGAGACCATTCTATCAACTATGACAAGACTAGTAACATGAACTTAGAACATCATATATATTTAGCAGACTTGGTCAGCATCAAGAATATGTAGCATCAAATGTGTAGTATCAAGAATAAGACATATGAAATGTGGTATCAAAACTAATTGTGACATATAGAGACATAGAGATATAACCGAGACCCTATATGTACTTACGTTGTCGTGAAAAAACATATGTCAGAGATGATACTCATATTTCAAATGTAAACACTAGTCATACATACCTTGTTGTAGGAGACTTACCCTTGACTGTTGATGTGTGGTCCTTACTGCAGTGATCCTTGAATGCATGCTTTTTCTTGCCTTCTAGAATCTCGATATTGAATCTGTTGTATCTATCTAATTTCAAATCTCCAAGGTCTGAAATTTCATCCTATGATATCCCTATGAGTCCTCTTTCCAACCCCATAGGTTTGATAAATATTGGATTCCTCAAGTAAGAGTTATGCCCAATCTCCCACGATGACCTAATTATAGACTTGTTCAGTAGAGCGAACTTGTAAGAAGTTCCACGTGTCACTTTTGTGACCTTTGGACTTGAAAATGATAATCAACAAACTACCATTCATCCTATTTCTATGACTATTTACAAAATTTGAATCCAATTCTCAAAGAGAAAGTTATGATGATTTTCCCAATGTCACATGTTTGACGTGGAATTCAGGAGCCTGCAAAAACCCTAACTTCCTCAGATCATATATCCGAAAAGATAGTGAATCAAGATGTGAAATTATATCATGAGGTTCATCAAGCTTTTGTTTCAAATGGATTTTAATTTCATATTCTGATGCTTCGCATAAAAAAAGTTATAGAAAAAATGCCACGATCATTTGTTTGAATCCACAAAATCCTTACTAGAGGAGGATATGAGGGTCTTGAGTTGAGAGGGTCATCAAAAAGTGAACATTGGATGGATTTTAGGAGAATTTTATTATTATTAATTATTTACTATTTAATGACCACAACCAATTATGAGTGCCATGCCACAACCCCATAGGGTTTTAGCCCACTAACTGGGGTTACTATCTTCAAACATCAATATCTCTCAAACCATGAAGAATTACTTTGCATGCCATATATCAACGGAAACATATCGACAAGTAGAACCCATATAGAATATCCTTGACTCAAAATGGAGTAATTTTTCAAGTCAAATTTCCCATGAAAGGTCTAGGTAGCCCCTATTGTTGCTTGGGTTGACATCAATGACAACCACGAATCAACTAGTCTATCGTGTTTTGAGTTGCATTCAATTTTAATATTTATATAAGCTACATGTTAGGTTTGGTTTGAGCATTAAACCACTTACAAAAACTTAAAATTTGGTTGGGGCTACAATAGTTAAAATATCTACAAAGATTGATGATCATGAAGTCCACAAAATATTTGTATCAAGGAGATCTACTTGAAAGGATCAATTCTCATCGACTCAACCATGGAGGTTGATCCCAAGAGTTTCGAGAGAATTGAACGTGTGACCTCTCAATACTAGAGGTGTTTTAATGATTAGGACTCACCCAACTGTGCTAACCCTCGAGGCTTAAGTTTATTATTATTTTATTATAATTAAGATTAAAATACTATTATTCCTCGATGGGGGTGATAATCAAGGTGGATGGTGGATTTGGGGGTCGTGGTTTCCACCCCGTGGAGAGGAACATATTAAATGATGGGGGTGGCCATGCATGCTTTAGAAAGCGAGCAATAGATACCTCACCACCCATGGCATGTGGAAACCTGACAAGGAAAGGAGGGAGGCAAGAATAGTGGAATTGGAGCGCTATAAGGAAAAAGCAACTGAACTCAACCAAGTTGAGAGAATAATTGGTTTCCATTCCTGGGAGAGCCTGTGGAGAAACCTGTAAAATGAGTGACGCTAAGTGTGGATTGTGCGTGAGATATTTGGATGTTGTTACTGCGGTTTTGGGGAAAAGAAAGTCCATTAGGAGAACTGGAACTTTTTGGTAGAGGGCCACAACAACTTGAGTGGTATCATCATAGTTGCCACATAGGTATTCTCGATGCGATGAATTCACCAAAATTTTAGTAACTCTAAATCCCTCTTTTAATTATCATCTTGTTAGTTGTATTTTGCTTGCTTTTAGGTATTGGCTTATGGTTTTGGTTTTTGGTTTTGACCTCTGGAATTGGATTCTAGTGTTGGCACTGAAATTGTATCTTCAGGGCATTCATAACAGTGGGGTTTAGTCTTAGCACTGGGATGGTCTTTCTTTTCCAATTCCTTGTCTCTAGATTTACCAATCTTGCCTTATTAATTGTTGTTGGTTATTCCTATTTCGGAGTCAGGTCATATCCCTCGAGGGCTACACCATCTTGATTTTGTCAAAGGTATTGTCTGTGTTTTATCTAGTCATTCATTCCTTCGTAACTATCAACTTTTGTGCTAGAAGTAGTAAGATAAACTTGTCTGACACCATGAAACATCAACAAATGAGAAGTTAGCGTGTTGGGGGCGGGGGGGGGGTCGTGACCCCCAGGGCTCGTAACCTAGCGAGCCCAGGAGGCTGCTGCTACTTTTCATTTGGTTGTCCCCTCAAATACTCATGATGAAATTCGCCAATTGGAAACCCTGACAACTAGAGAAAGATAGGCCTTCTCATACTCAAAGATCATGGAAAAAGTTGGACAATGGCTTGCCGACCTTAGTTATACCAGGGGAAGGAAAATTAATATTTCAAGGTGTTTTCTCTATATTGACAAATGAAAACACTGTTGGGCAAGGTTTTAACTGAAAACTAGGCAGAAAGATACAATATCTTTGACAACCTTGAAGATGTTAACTACTTTCAGTAAAACCAACATGTATGTCTTGAACAAATGGATGCTAAGTTGGATCATATTGAGTGTCACAATCTATGTATTTTTGATATCTCTACTCTACTAGAATGTAGTGCCAAGGATCCAACACCAGTCATCTCATCAAACTCTTAACTTCAAACATGCATGTTTATAGCCCTTTGTATTGTAATTTGATAGTAGATATTCGTATTATGCTAAATTTGTTAATGTTGTTAGAATTTTAGAACAATTATTCTATAGGTAGGTGGTAAAAAATATTTGGCTTCCCATTGGGAAGGTTAAGACCACCTATTGGAAAACATGTTAATAACGACTTGAAGACTAATGGCTAGAAAAATAATGTATCTTACTTAAAATTGTATTACAAAATTCCGACCAAAAAAACATTGTGTCTCTCAATTAAACTCGTCCATTGATTAAAAATGTTTTCAATCAATAACATGTATATGCTCATATTTCCTCTATTTACTTTATAATATACCCTTTCAATTTCACATGTCTATTATTCATTTAATTAGTAAGTTTTAGAAACTTTTAAGGTGTTGCATAAGATCTTATTTGGAAACTTCATGAAACTTTTAAACTCATGTCAAAATTCATTTTTTTTAATTAATGTATTAAAATTGAGTTTTATTTCTAAGCTTAAAATTTTACTAAATAAATTTTCATTGTATTATCAATACATCTTCTTACTTTTTATTTATAAAATAAATTATTTAATTTAAAATTATAAATTCAAAAACTAACTCTCTCGAACTAAACTCTTTGTATTTTTTAATTTTTCATAAGTTATGTTCACTAAAGTCATTGTATTTTGTACCTTTTCATAAAAATGTTCTTGTACGTTGAACTAAGTTTAAATTATATTTATGAAAAAAGGAAAATTTGTAATTATTACCACCAAATGTTGTGGGCTACACTATGTGATCCAATTTTAAATTTTTTTTTATTATTGTAAGATTTTTGGATATATTTACTTGCCCAACCTCCCTTAACTCACTTGACACCATCTTAAGGATTTGATGGGCACTGTTGGAATTTTTTTAATGATGGTTATATATATATATATGAATACTATTTATTTTAATAAAAAAAAAAATTATTTTAGATATTTGAGGGAAGAAGATATTAAAAGGTGTAATTAGGGTGGGTTTTCATAATGACATGTAATTTGATTTTATGTAATGAGATGTAAAGAAAAAAAATAAATATTGTAATGCTTACATCATGGGTTTCATAAGCAAGAGATTTTATTTTTGAGTCAAGACTCCCATTGAGAGTCTTTAGGAATTATTTGCAATCTAGTTATAAAATGTTAGAGTCATTGTCATGTAATGAAGTCATGTTACACTTTGTAAAAGGTCAAACTTGTCTATGTAAAGTATCCTCCAAGACCTTGTTGCTTATCCTCTTCAAGTCGTCCTACAATGATGGAAGAACTTGCTAGAAGAAGTCAACCTAACCTCTAGTGATTATGTCGGCCTAAATGACATGTGTTGAGATGTATAAATAGAAACACTCGGCCTCACTTAAAGGCAAGCAACTTGACAAGCATTCGGTGAAGATGTACAAAGAAGAAGGTTATAAAGAGAAGTGCGAAGAAGTAATAATGAGAGTTTCTTCTGGGCAATAAAAGGAGAGTTTCTTCTAGGCAAGTGAAGAAGAATTTGCCTCTAGGCATAGCGAAGGAGAAGTTTCTTTTGGAGTTAGCGAAGGAGAGTTTCTTCTGGGGTCAGCAAAGGAAGGATTCTTTTGGGATACTTATTCTGGGTAACCAAGCTAGAGACTAGAGACTGAGATTCTCTAGGAGAAGCTGAGAGGAAGCAGCATGAACGATAGAGACTGATTTTCTCTAGAAGGAGTCGAGGAGAGTAGTTCAAGATCAAGAAGAAAGTCAAGAAAGGGAAGATGAAGAGCATCAAGGTTGGTGACAAGGTTCTTGGGAGGATAC
>APFE030799450.1:0-12006 GCA_000404065.3 Pinus taeda
GTCTTTTCATTTGAATCATCGAAGAATTGTTCATTTATGTATTGTAAAGGAGGTTGCCCCCTCAAAGAGGCTGAATTCTAAGGCGTTGATCTATCTTTTCTATCTTTTCTTGGGCTGGTTACATAACAGATTCGTTCTCCTGTGGGCCAAGATGATTCATTCTCCGTGGCGACTGTGGAACAAGATGATTCGTTCTCCATGGCGATTGTGGAACAGGATGATTCGTTTTCCCTGGCGACTGTGGAATAAGATGATTCGTTCTCCTGTGGGCCAAGATGATTTGTTCGCTGTGGCAACTGTGGAGCAAGATGATTCGTTCTCATAGGTCAGGATGATTTGTTCTCCGTGGCGATTGCGGAACAGGATGATTCGTTCTCCTGTGGGCCACGATGATTCGTTCTCCGTGGCATCCACTGACAGGATGATCCGTTCTCTTGTGGATAGGATGATTCCTTCTCCCGTCGAGGCATCCTACCCATGCAGTCTGGGACTCATGGGAAGTACCTCTCATCTGATCAATGGGCAGGGAAATGAGGATAGGGACCATAGTAGTTCTATAGATGGACGCATCGTTGTATATCCCGTACTCCCTATGCTAGGATGATCTCCATTGATCTGGGATCAGTATGAGTGGTTTGAGACACTCTCTTGTGTTATTGATCTGGGATCAATGAAACTGATCTGGGATCAGTATGAGTGGCTTGAGACACTCTCTTGTGACATTGATCTGGGATTAGTATGAGTGGTTTGAGATACTCTCTTGTGATATTGATCTGGAATCAATGAAACTGATCTGAGATGAGTATGAGTGGTTTGAGACACTCTCTTGTGATATTGATCTGAGATTAATAAAACTGACTTCGGGTCAGTAAGAGTGATGTGACACACTCTCTTCAGATGAAACTGACTTCGGGTCAGTAGAGAATGGTATGAGACATTCTCGATCAATTCTTCTTCTTCATGGTTCAGCAGAGCAGAGCAGAGCAGAGCAAAGTAGAGCAAAGCAGAGCAAAGCAGAGCAAAGCAAAGCTCAGCAGATCAGAGTAGTACAGGCAACTAATGGCAGAGATATTACCGTCGGACATATGGATTAGCGGATGGAGTTCTTCCTAGTTGAGAGGGAGAGTTAAAATTGGAACTAGGGCCAAACTCCGTGTGGGTCATCTTATTTATGGCAGCTGATATTTTTCTTGGATCCCTCTCATCGAGAGGTGTAGGATTGATCTAAAGATCATCCGATTCCGATAAGTATTTACAAAGATATGAATTTATTTTGATTATGGACAAATTGTCAAGTCGGCTAGCAACTTATGTAGGCTCAGAAGCCCAACAATCATGTTTATTCAACCTCTACGTTTTAGTATAAATAGAAGAGGACTTGAAGTCATTTGTCACACACACACTCACTCTTGTGATCTCACTTCATCCTGTTTTGGGTTTAATGAATATGAGAGCTAGAGGGAGTGCCCTAGGGTATACGCCGCCCTAGATAACAGGCCTTAGATCTAAATGCAGTCATGGCAGAATAAGCTCTATGTTGCTAAAAAGAAAGCCGAAAATGCCGGAACTGCTGGAAAAGTCGGAACTGCTGGAAAAGCCGGAACTGCCAGAAAAGCCGAAAATGCTGAAAAAGTCGGAACTGTCGGAAAAGCTAGAATTGCCAGAAACGCCGGAACTGCCGGAAAAGCCAGAACTGCTGGAAAAGTCGGAAAAGCCGGAACTACCGGAAAAGCCGGGAAAGCCAGAAAAGCTGGGAAAGCCGGGACTGCTGGAAAAGCCGGAACTGTCGGAAAAGCCAGAACTACTGGAAGCTGGAATTGTCGGAAAAGCCAGAACTGCCAGAAAGTCGGAACTGTCGGAAAAACCAGAACTACCGGAAAACACGGAAAAGCCGGAACTACTTGAAAAGCCGGAACTGTTGGAAAAGCCAGAACTGCCGAAAAAGCTAGAACTGCCGGAAAAGCCGGAACTGCCAGGAACTGTCGGAACAGCTGGAGCATCTGTCTCCGAAGGAGGGCAGCATGTAAGGGATAGCTAACTAACATTAGGATAGTTGTATGGTACTTAGCAGCAAATACACCAAGCATGCATTGTTACAGCTAGCATGCAACAACAAACATGCTAAGGACAACAAGCAAGCAAGGTACAACCAACACATAGGTCAGGATGACAACATGGTGCAACAATGCCACATAATGTAGTATAGTGATGGGTACAGTCATGATTAATGAAGCGTGATGAGATGTAACACAGTGATGATGGGTGCAGCATGGTGCAACGCGGTGAGGTGCAGCATGATGACGAGATGCAGCACAACGATAGGTGAAGGAGTCACCTTGGAGAATTAGTTTAAGCAACATGTCTTCAACTGATCTCATGTATCATCTTCTTAGAGATGATCTATGCTCTTATTTAGATAAGTCAAAGTGTTTACTTCTATTGTAAACGTGCTCTCTCTCTCTCTCTCTACTGAACTATTGAAGAACATATAAGAAGAATTGATTAAGGGTTTCCCCACATTGGGGTTTGTCCTTGGCTAGCACCACATCTTGTGTCCTCTTGTCTTGCCGTACCATACAGTGCACTAGATATGTGCCAAGTACACCCGACTCCAACTCAATAGTGTGCTCAAATCCCCTATCTGGTGGAATGCCCCCAAACACCACTACGTATCTGTCCAACAAAGCCTGTATGTCTGCTGGTGGTTGCTGAGCTTGTTCCCCAACCCCTCAGATCTTGAGCTCAACTGCCCATAAAATGTCCCCATGTCACAAGTCTGCCTCCATCCTGTAGATTGAAACTGCCTGAGGTGGATAAGACTGCATTTCTCTCAAAACTACCAGTTTGCCATCTCGCCCAATGAACTCCATCTCTGGCTTCCTCCAATCTGTCGTGACTTGCCCAAGGGAATACAGCCACTGGACACCCATCACCACGTTAGTGCCTGGCACATCGACCACAAAGAAATGGTCTGTCATCGAGTAGTTCCCCATAACTACTGTCAAGGAAGGCACATATCTAGTGCATTGTATGGTACGGTGACTTGGTACTAAGACTGAAAAGCCCTCGAACTTAGCCGTGGTGAGGCCCCTCCTCTGAACCAATTGGGCATCTATGAAATTGTGGGTAGCCCCACTGTCAACTAGAACTAACACCCTCTGGCCCTGTATAGTGCCTCTGATCCTCAGTGTAAAAAATTTGGGAACCTTGCATAAGGAAGCAAGGACTCGCCCGGTTGGGGCAAGGGATGCCCCACCCTGTGGAGGTGGTGGTGGTAGCCCTCTATCTGTCGGACTCTCACTCTCTGCCACACCACAATCTTGCTCCACCTCGTCTTCCTTGTCATTGTCAAAAAAAACCTCAATATAGTGTGCTCTATCGGCACTGCACCGATGGCCTGGTGCCCAAGGCGCCCTGCATGTGAAGCACAACTTTCTCCTCCTGAGGTCCTTTCGTGTGTCATCATCTAATTGCCCTCTCCCCTGTGTGGTCCTCTGAGGTGGAGGTCTAGTCTCATGCCCCTTTTGTGGAAAAGGGGTCCGTGTACGAAAAGCTGCTCTAGTCTTGGGGATGGTCCACTGTAGATCTCTGGTGCACAACACTGCTTCTTGCAGCGTGGAGGGTCTGTGTGACTTCACTAGTCCGCGCAGGGGCTCAAGTAAACCCTCAATGAAGGTGTAGACCCTCCTAGCCTCTGATAGATCCGGAACCATCACTGATACCTGCAGAAACTCAGAGATGTACTGCTCCGGGTTGTCTGTTTGGCACAGTTGGGTCAACTCTCTGAAATGGGCTTCTGGATCTCTCTGGTCAAAACGCTCCACCACCCTCCTGGTGAAGTCCTCATAAGAAGCCATGTGGGCATGCCCTAGGGTGGTCAAGCCATGAAACCACCAATCATGGGCTTCCCCCTCCATGTTCAGCGTGGCCATCTTGATAGCTTCCTGCTCTGTCATCTAGTTGAGTTGGAAGTAGGTGTCCATCTTCTCAACCCAAGCCCTAGTTATGCACTTGGCAGTGCCATCGAAAGTAGGGAAATACATCCTCCCTATGGTCCTCTGCAGCTCGTAGTTCTAGGTTCCCTGTCCTCCATGACCCTTGTTCTTGTTACTCTGCTTAAGCTTGGTAATCTCTAAAGGAGAGGGCTTCCTTAAAGTCTTCATCCATAGACTGCCACTCTCTGAAATAGTCTCCCGTCTGAGGGGGGGTCTTCCCCCCTTGTAGGTTTGATTTGTGCCACTGGCACGAAAGAAGGCAGTGTAGCACGAGTTGGCACACTGGCTGATGGGTGCTGTGATACTGGTGAGGGATGATCGAATGGCTGAGAGGCCCTAGAAGTTTCCCCAAACAGAAACCCTCTAAGGGTGGTCGTCTCTCTATTCTATGACTTGATCTCTTCCAGCATGTCTTTCTGACCCTTGGCTAAGTCATTCAGCGCCCTTAGGAGGCTGTCGAAAGCCACCTCTTTCCTGCTCTTGGGTTCCACCATGTCCTCCTCCTCTACCATTGCTTTCCCTCTGTCCTCCATGTCTGGAGTAATCTCCAAATCTCTTTCTCTGCTCCAGTACCTCTGCGTTTAGTAGGTGATGTTCTGCTGGTCCCCTTCTCTCATAGGAGACAATACCCACAACTGAGCCAAAAACTAGGCTTTGATACCATTGTAATGATCATAAATAGGAATACAAGTGATATAAAGCAAATAATCTGTGCAACAAATTATAAAAACGAAATGCACATTAAACATCCATAGAAAAACTGCAAATATGGAATTGTTGAGCCATTTTATTACTTTTTTGAAGGCTAAATACAATGGATAACAAGATGATGCACCTGGGCTTTTCTTAATGGACAAGCATGACCAAACCCAAGTGAGAAAATGGCCGAACTGAAGGCTGTCCAACTGCTACACGAATCTGCACTGTGCTGCCCCAGAAAACTGCGTTTTTGCTGAAAGTGTGAGTGGTTGGAAGGTGCACTTTTACTACCTAGAAAATTATGTGCTTTTAACACCGAACTCCTTGGCCTAAACCCAGAAAAACCCACGAAGGATTTTGGCTGGTTTATACTTTTGAAATTCGACCCCCTTGGAGCCCAACTTTAGCTGCAACTGCAAAACTCGGCTTGCTGGAAAGTGCTTGTAAATCCTCCTGGAAATGGTCCTAAAGTGCTGGGCTGACCCTTTGGCTATCAAATCCCTAACTTCCTGGATGGGCTCCCGACCTATGGTACCTTCTCCCAAGCTCCACGAAAACTGCTGGAATGGCCTCTGCGCTGTCCCCTAGCCCATCAATTCGAACTGCTGGAATGCTTGCTCTGCTGGTTGTAAAACTCAACAAGAATGTTGGCCTAATGTTGCTCTCTCAGCCCTCTAACTCTCCCGGCAAACACCTGATCTCTGATGGCTCCTAGTTCCCTCTATGTATTCTCTAGCTGCCCAAAAATACACACTCCCTGCTCTGCGTTGAATGATAGTGTTGTCTCTCAACCCCGAAACTCTTGAAAAATTTGTGGAACTGCCTCTCTAAGGCAGGCACGGAAGGTCCCCCGAAGTAGAGGTTGAATATCCCACTTGAGAGATTCGTGGCTAAACAACCGGTTGACTCAGATAAACAACAGAGTGAACAATCAAGTAGTTTTGTTTGCAAGATGTAAGAATGAAACCGAAAATAAGAGCTGCTCCCTCCTTATAACTCCTTGGGCCTTCCTTGCCTCATGTGGGCCCCTCCTTCCACCTATTCGACTTTCCTTCCAAGCTATTCGAATGGGCCAATTCGAATTCTCATGTGGGTGGCCCCCACATTCCACTAGCAACCAAATTAAGTCGAATTGCCTCCTATGTCCCTAAGTTGAAAATGATGGGTTCTCTTCCTCCGCCAAAATTGTGCAAAATTGTGTGGCAACACCCTGTTACAAATGTGTTTGAGAAGTGACATGACATGGCTTCACTTTAAAAATTTAAATTTTTATGTGGCCTTTGGCCCATTAAAAAATTAATTTATTAAGCCTTTTGATTTTTTACATTTGTCATGTTAAAAAACTTAATTGATCATTTGCCACATTAAATTTTTTCATAAAACTTAGCACACTAAAATTTGCCTAAGGAATAATTAAATTTTTAATTTAAAGTTTCGTCTTGGGCTTTTATTTTTGTTAGGAGTTTTTGGACTTTAAAATTTAAAGGGAAAATTTTGTGGTATTAAATTTTTAATATAGTCAAACACGTTTAAATAATTTTTTCTCTAAAGACTGACTATAGTAATGCGATAATTTTTTCTGGATTTGGGCTACTTAAGAAAAATCATTCTGGAGTTGTTTAAAATTGCTTAGCTTTTGAATTTCATGGTTCTGTATGGTATTTAAATTTTCGAAATTTAATTGCTAGAATATTTTGCATGCAAAGGTTTTTTGAGCATTTTCTTCTGCTTGACATCTATTGATATTGTTCGTTGTTGATTTAGCTCTAAGCGTGATTTAATTACTTGAATTATTTGATGTTTATTGCATGTTAAATACTTTGCAAATATTTCGAGTAATTATTAAAGTACTCTGTCATGGAATTGTGATAAATTGCATATCTTTTGTTTCCTAAGCTGAGTATTTTTTGAGCATTTGATATAACTTTTGTTCTCCTTGAGCTATTATTGTATTAAAAAAGATTTGAAGTAAGCTTATGGTTTAATTGTGATACTGCTAAGAAGTTTATCTTTAAGTCTTTGTCTAGTAAAGTAAGCATTTGATTTTTGTGATTAAGGGCCTTGATAAATTGCGACATAAGCGTTTCTAATCCTCGAATCTAGTTTCATCTCATCATCTCATGCATTTGCATATTAAGTTAGTTATGCATAATTAAAATTTACTTCCAAGCATATGTGAAAATTTCTGAATCTAATAAACCAGAATCCTACGACAGTAAATTGATTTACATTAACTAATTGTTTTCTTCATTTAACAAGTTATTTTCAGAAAATATTCAGAAAATATAAATGTAAATACACTATATCCTACACCACTATACATATCAAGAACTGAAAAATAAATGAGACATCATGCAAAGGACACACTTATTTTTGGACTAAACGTTCGCGGAAAAACCCAATGCAGGAAAACCGGTGCAACAACTTTGAGGATTTTCTATTATTAAGCAAAAGTTCTGAATAATGCTGGTTGCCCTACTAGCAAACCAGTGACAAGGAAATACAATAGCAGAGAACCTGAGTGAGTTTTACCTCACTTTACCCGACATAATCTCGCTGATCTGACAACAAAACTGGCTGGCCTCAGCTACAAATTCGTTGACCCTTCGTACTCACAACGTGGGCATGCGTGGAGCTCTTTGAGGCTCTGCGTCAACCCTTCTACCCACTGAGGAGAAGATAGAGCCTACGCGCATAGAGCCATCCTTTGAGGAGGAGCCACCCATGGATGAGATGCCAACAATTGCTGAGGTATCTGGAGTTGTGACCAAGTTTACAGGCGATAATGCCCACGACAGTTCCACCAGTTTTAGGCCGACCTTCTAGCATTAAAAAGGAAGGCCACATTAGTGCGTGAGGCTATTCTGCAGTATAACGAGGAGCTGGAGGGCATGAGAGCGGTTTGTGCCTGTTGGAGAAAATGTAACTAGGTTTGGTCTTCATAAATGTAATTTTGATATTTGTACTTATTCAAGAAAAGAGAATTTAAAGCTGACATTATTTGTCAATGAGTTTCTTGCTCATTGAAAATAGGACAAACACATTTTGAAGTGCTTCTAGAGAGTCAAAGTCAAAATGTAATTATGGTGAGACCCTTTGAGGGCATGTTACATCATGTATGACATCATACAAGGTCATGGGGACACCTCCAAGCATGGTCAAATCCTCTCCTAGCCACAACGAAGTCTACAAGCAACAAAATAATGAATAAAAATGAATTTAAGAGTAAGTTGTTGAGTCGGCTTTAAGGACAGTCATGTCGGCTTGAATAGGAGGGACAGACCTCTATTTATAGAGGCTGTCCACTCCTCAAAAGGACACAATCTCTCTCTAAATCCGCAGATAATAGAAGGGCTAAAAGGGACGAAGACAAGGCAGAAAAAGGGTAACAAGGACAACGAAGTCAAGGAGACAAAACAATGAAGTGAAGGAGGTCATTTCTGAAGCTGTTACAGCCACACGTGTGAGGTCAAGGAAGGTTTGACTGCGGCCATAACAGTAGAAAAAGACAGGTCAATTTATCTTACTTTTTGGGTGCAAACATGGTCTATTAGGCCTCTCCCTACAAGTGAAGGAGAAGCCCATATTTGCGAAGGAAGAAAGATCAAGATCGAAGAAGATAGGACTATTTCCAGGGTTAGAAACAATCACACGTGCGAGGTGCAGGAAGGGTTTGGCAGCGGTATAAGGAAGCAACATGAATATCTTCATTCAGATGTATACCTAGACCTACAAGGTATCCAAAGGAAAACAAAGGAGCCTCTATCTATAACGAAGTAAAGAAGCCCTAATATTCTAGGGTTTCCTAACCTAGAAGATAAAGTGCTGGAAGACAAAGTGCCGGAAGATGTGCTGGAAGTGATAGTGCAAAAAGAAGAAGGATTTGACTGATGCCGAGAGGATATCCTAATCAAGGGTTTAGGGTTTGGCAGTTTTTCAAATAAGAAGCTTCAATAAGAGAAATCTTACAAAGGGTTTTCCTCTCAAGAGTGGAGAGGTTTTGTCCCTGGCAAAGAGCCAATTTCTGTGTTCTTGTTATTTTGTTTTAACTTTTGATAGCAGTTTGATGAAGCACACACATATGCACTAATAATAATAAGAAGAAAAATAAGATAATAAGAAAAGTAAAAATACTTCACAAATTGTTACCAAGTCTCGGAGAATCATCACAACACTACTTTGCCCTAGATTCTCTAACATGGTATCAGAGGTAAGGTGACACATCAAGGGAAGGGCAACTCAAGAACACTTGTCAAGGGGAAGCATCCACAAAGTTGAAGCATCAAGCCTAGAAGTCTCAATAACTTCAAGGTAAAGAATGGTCTACAATCCATCATTCACTAAGGAGGTCTACAAACCTAGAAGAAGAGCCTTACATAAAGGCACCTACAAAGAAGAGCAAATTGGAGCAAGCTACAAGTCATCAAGCAAATCTCATCATCAAGCAAAAAGGCAAGTTGAAGAGCATCAAGATCCAAGGAAGACAAGCCACCAAGCCTTCAAGGAGGAAGCAATTCCATTACATCTCAAAATCTATCAAGTAAGTACATGTCCCCTTCTGAATATACATCAATGTATTTTTGCAAGGAAAGCAATAAACTGGTAGGGACCAATATCTTTCTTGCATGGAAGAAGAGGACTCATTTACTACTCAAGGAGAATGAACTCCTAGAGCATGTCAAAGGGAATATCACTATCCCTGCTAAGGAACAGACTCAAGCCCTAGCCAAGTACAATAAGGATGAGACAAGAGCTCAAAGGATTCTGATAGAATCAATCAAAGACTCTCTCATTTCCCATGTCTCCAAGTTTGAGACATCAAAAGAAATTTATGATAAGCTAGTAGAGCTATTCCCAGTATCCACAACCAGAGAAGTAATATCTCTGAGGAATGAATTATACAAGATGAAGATAACAAAGGAAGGAATAGCTCCCTACTTCATGAAAATCTCTGAAATGAGAGATCAACTTCAAGAGCTTGGGGAAGTCATGTCTGACAGAGATATGACAACTATTCTACTCTAAGTAACCGGATTCGTCCTATAGGCCCCACGAATCCGAATCCATCGTGTCCGACACGATTCTTTTGAAATTCATGTCCAAAAACCATGACACATCGTGTCCTTTTTTGCCACGTCGAATCCGACTGTGTGTCACGATTTTGGCAGTGTGTCACGATTTTGGGAATCGTGTCCTGTTTTCCAGGACTCGCTAGGCGGAAAAAGTGACCTGCGCGGGTATGAAAAGGGCATATTTGCTCATTACAGCCATGCATATTTTCATTTGGCAAGTGCTTTGTGAGCTGTTGGCAAGTGGAGAAGGGTTTGCAGCAAGAAGTTAAGGGAGTAGAGCATTCAACAAGGAGATTCAAGCACCAGGTAAGTGCATTTCACCTCCATTTTTTTACATTTCTTACAGCGGTTTGTGTATGATTTTTTGTTTACCAATATGTGCATGCTTTGTTCATTTCATTTACAATATTCATGGCTCAATCAAAGGCAACAGTTAGGGGGCAAAGGAAGGGCAAGAATGTCATGCGTGGAGATGCCCCTCCTCCCCCAATATCATCAGAGTCTGCTGCAAGTAATGTTGAGGGAAGAGGACCTAAAGACAATGATAAATATCCATTGTGGAAATATGTCACAAGAGAGGATGGGCCAAACACCAAGGGAAAGGGAGGAGGCAATATGCAATGGGAATGCAACTTTTGTAACATTTCTTTCAAAAGCACATATTACCGTGTGAAATCACATTTGTTGGCTTTATTGGGTTGTGGGATTGGAGCTTGTAAAGCTGTTTCTTTACAAAAGAGAAAAGAATTGGAAAAGGAGGCCAATGTTGGTATGGAACATGTGGCTTCAAAATCAAGAAAACCCAAGAATGAAGACCCCTTTCCATTTTTGAGGAAAGCCACCACCAAATTTCCATTTGAGAGTTCTACTTCTACTGGGGGACAAGCATAAAAAAGAAGAGCACTTGGTCCAATGGACAAGATTTTCCAAAAAGAGAGATGGGAAGCAGTGTTTTAAGACTCGTCCGAGTCATGATCAACCCGGCCGGGTCGATCCGGGTCAAGGCCTAGGATTCTGACCCGGCCTCTGAAACGGCTCGGGTGGCCGAGTCAGGCAATGACTCGGCCGGGTCATTGATGACTCGGTCAACCCGGCCGGGTCCCGCAAAAAAACGGCCGAGTCAATGCAGACCCCGAACCGGACGGACAACGCACTAAAAAAACCGGATTTCAATGACTTTGCAGTTGGGTTTTAGGGTTTTGGTGGACTCCAAGTGGTTTATGAATTTTCTAAAACATTTTTGGGGTCCATATCCCCCTCCCAAAAGCTATTTAAGTAACCCAAGAGTTCTCATTCTCTCACAGCAGTCTTGTGCATTTGAGTGAGAGTCTTCTTTGAGAGTTAGTGAGCAGTTCTTGAGCTTGTTTTGGAGCAGCACTTGAGGAGTCTTGGAGGAGCATTGTAGCTGGAGTGAGGAGCTTCTTGGGCAGCCATTTGGAGCAGCATTGAGGAGCTGATTCTTGGAGCAAGTTTGAGGAGGCAGTTTGTGCCTGGAGGTATTTTTTTTGACCTCTATAAATCTGTTTTAGCTTAGTAAATTTGAGGTGCATATCTAGAAAGTTTAGAGACTGTTTTTTGTCAAATGAATGAACATTGAATCAAGGTTTTTTTTTTTTTTTTTTCATTTTCAGATTGTTTGCTTTCATTCCCTATTCCAAAAATGGCACCTAAAACAAGAGATCCTGCATGGGCATATGTTGAAATGGTTGAGAGTTCAATGCATTGCAAATTTTGCCATAGGTTAATTAAGGATGGTCCAGGGGGCATTAATAGGCTGAAGCTACACTTGGCAGGGATTAGAGGCCAAATTACCCCATGTGAATCACCTGAGCTTGGGGAGGTTAGGCAGACTATGTTGGCTAGCATTGAGAAATTTAAACAAGATAAGGCTAGGCAAAAAGAAATACAGGCTGAAATTGGGAGGAAGAGGGAGATACAAAGAATGATGGGTTCCAACCCCCATTATGATTTTGAGGATTCTTGCTCTATCCCTCAGGCTCAAACCAATGCATCCAATCCTTTCCGATATGTTCCTCCTAGTCAAGATAAGGGAAAGGGTAGAATGAGAAAGGGTGACCGTGATGTGACTATCAAAAGTTTTTTCACTCCGGCCTCCTCTCCATCAGATGCACATGGTCCTGAAATTGTTAGACCTCAAAAGCAGCCCACTTTAGATGACCATTGGAAGAAAGAATTGAGGGAGACTGCTTGTGATTACATAGCTAGATGGTGGTATGATG